>JAIUZE010003720.1:0-146243 GCA_022085475.1 Heliosperma pusillum
AATCCATTAAAATAAAATTAAATGCAGCGGAAAATAAATAAAATAAAAGGATAAATGGATCAGACTCCTTGCTGTAAGGCAATCAAGAGCACGAGGCTCTGATACCAATTGTAGAGTCTATTGATCGAATACGAAAGAGGGGGGGGGGGGGGGGGAATTGAGTATTAAAAACTAACCCCACTTTTTCGATTTATATGATACGTAATTAATTATTGTATCTTAAATTAAAATCAAACTAATTAATTAATCAAAGTAAGGCGCGATTAACGAAATAACGAAAACTAAAGAGATAAGAGAGAGGCACACGATTTTTGAAGTGGTTCAGTTTCACACGTTGAAACCTACGTCCACTATTCTCGATTAATAATTTTTAGTACCTTTCTACGGATTACAAAAATTACCAACCCACTCGTATAATCAACACTATGATTATAACTCAAGGTGAGTATCGCTAAATACTTTATACTATCTTACGCTAATAAGAAAGTACAATATAACTCACACAGATTCCCGTTAAAGAATTGTAAGCTTATAATGATGTACTATTATCCAATAACGTATTTCACTCAAGCGATTGATAATAATTGATGCACGACTCTTTTTAAAAACAAACTCTAAAAATAATAAATATTTGCTCAAAGGTTTGCTTTAAAACGATTTTGGAAAATCAACACAAAAAGAATGTGCCGTTGTTTTCTCGTGTAGGTCTTGTATCTGAAGAATAAAAATATGAAGAGTATTTATAAGTAGTAGAATCAATAGTAGATCTAAAACCTAGTATAAAATATTTCATAAAGATACTTATCTTATCATAAAATAATATTTGCTTATCTTTTAGAAATATCTTTATCTCAAAATATTATTTGGTTTATCTTATAGAAATATATTTATCTTTATATCTCAAAATATTGTTGTAAAGATATAGTAGAATCCTAAATTAGGTAAACTAAGAAAACAACCTATGGAGGCCGAAATTCCTAGCTCATGAAACCCTAGGAGACACGCATCCCTAGGTGGCACAAACACTAGGTTTCATGAAACCCTAGGTGGCTCAAATACTAGGTGGGCTAATTAGGTTAACAACAAATTGAGATAGAATATATTAGAAACCCTAGGTAGCATGACAACCCATAAGTTGTATTACTAACCAATAGAATAATCTCATAAATATATTCTTTAATAAAACTTTTGATAAATATAAAAATACTCTTTCACTTTTGAAAACATTTCAAAACATTTTATTTCCAAAATCACGCATCAATATTTTATCATCCAAAGTCATAGACTAAAGCTATAACTTTGAACATAAAATCTCTCGAATGGAATAGTTACCGAATGACGACCTATACTAACTAATCTTCACAAAGATCTTCAGTATACGGATCATCTCTTCATCTTTATCATAAAGACCCTCCATCTTGAGTCTTGTGTTGTTTGAGGTAGATCTTGCTTGAAGCGATTTTCTTTAAAGTTATGCCTGGTTAGCTATAACTTTCATGTTCACTTCCAAAGTTATTCCTGAAGTTGTTATAACTTTGTCTCACAGACTTTATCAAAGTTATGCCTAACTTTGATCTTTCTTCTCATAATTGTTGCTAGCTATAATAAGACTAAAGCACACAATTACACGCATATGATATATCGAGTAAAACATATTATTACGTAAACACATGTCATTATCAAAACTATCAAATTGGTCCAACAAGTAGTGTTGAAGCCGAGTGACGAGTCAATGTTGCTAATGGGTTTGTATGTGGTCAAGACCGTGGATGGGGACGAAGTCAAGGAGGGACATCAAATGTCGGCAATGCGGGTGATACCAACGCCGAAACGAGGGGCGTCAACTTGCGAGAACTCCACGATTTTGAAGAAGGATACGCGAATGCACGTATCCAACCAGGCTAACTACGCTGCTAAGTGGTCTGGGGGACGAGACGAGAGTCCACGCACCTCTCCGAAATGGGGTGGACAGTGAGGGTCAGAAGACTCAAAGAAGAAGGCCTCGCAACATTATGGGGTTGCGTCGAAGTGCTGATTCGACGTCCTGGAGTGAAGGTCAGCTGACCCAGTCAAGAAAGCCTCGTACCATTAGGGGGACGCGCCGAAATGCTGATTTGGCATCCCGCAGAACTAATTTGTCTGTGACTACATGTACCAAAGTGGTCGAAGACAAGCTGAAACGGCGTGGGGGTGACCATTCCGGAAAGCGCTTCTGAAGTGTCTTGTCAAGGGACGAGGACATTGACTTTCCAGACCCGCCAGTACCAAGAGACAACGTGGAAGAAGTGATGTTTGGGAGACTGTATGTCAAGGAAATCCAGTTTCTACTTGAAATGACGAGAGACCCAACATGTTTCTGAGTAGAGATCAACAACTTTCACTGAACAAGGGAGTTGAAGCCATGAGCAAGTCTATCACCAACATGACTGAGATCACCTCCACTCAACGAGGGAGTCTCATTGGAGCTGAATTGAAGAATGAAGCGTTACCGAGGGCGGCAACAGATTAAGTGGGGGATAGTGTAAGGACCCGCCAAATCCTCCATATTTGCCCGCGCGGTCCGTTCACTTCGACCTCTTAGATTTCTTTCTTTCGTTTATGTATTTTCGTTCTTGTTTTTATATTCATCTAGTACTCCAAGAATACTTCCTGCGTGTCGAATCTTGGAGCTTAGTTTTATGTTTAAGATACGTTTTTAGGCTTTTAGAAAATGTATCGCTATTCTGCACATGTGAGGTTTACTGCTATGAAAATGAAATTATCAAATAAGCCTCTATGAAAGGTGCTAGTCCATCAAAACCAGTCTCATCTTTAACCTTGATATTGCTTGTCGCTTGCTTTCAATAATAGTATTTCTTACTTTTATTGCTTTCGTGTGCCGGAATGTTGATAATCGTGACTAGGATTCCCGACACACCCCGAGTCCCGGTAACGTGCTAGTGGGCGATCTCTCACTAGCACGAGTCTCTTCGTTGCTTGCATTCTTGCCTGAGAGTAGGGCAAGGGTGTGCACCATGGTTCGGAAAAAGTACAGGACCATGACACAAGGCATAGGATTTGTCATTGTGTTCAAATACTCAATCGCTGAATGTTTCAGCGACTGAGTACTTCAATTGTTTTTTTTAAGCTGTGTTGATCCATTTCATTGTGAACTCTTTTCGACTTTGGACGACCACTATCTCTTTTCATGGACTTATTGCAGTTAGTTTTGGTCCCACCCATGGCATCCAGTATGTCTCATCCGGAACCGGGTGGAAACTTGAGCGGTATGGGCCATGGTGCTTTTGTTAGCATCCTCGCGGTGCTTTACAAAATACGAGTTGATCCTAAAAAATGTAGCCTTAATAAGTGCTATGATAGGTAAAAAGCGAACACGTTTGAGAACACCATCTATTAACAAACTCCAAAACAATAGATGAGAGCCGGCTAATCTCAATTGTAGGAGCAGAAGGGGTAACAAGATTCTCACACTCATCACTCGATTCATTCATCAATAACTCATCCTCATTCTCATCAATCTCAGCATCATTGAAATTCAAATCATATTGCTCTTGATCATCAACACTATTACTAGAAAATGGAGCACTAAACAAAGGATTCTCACCCCTCATAGCTTGATTTAACATGTTCGTAAATAAGTTATTAGGTTGTTGGATGGGTATCAAATTCATATATAGGTCCATTGAAGAGGCATTCGATTGATAAACACTAGCCCACATAGCTTTAAATGATTTATCATTATTCAAAGATAACACCTTGTTGCCTCTAACATGAGGACGCTTCATCTTAATATTTAACCCAAATTCACTTCTATTTACCTCTAACTCCTCAAAAATTAAGGAAGTAAGTTCATCATAGTTATTGTTACTATTGACAAAAACAAAGAAAGGTTCACCAACTTTATAAGACATATTTTCCCCCTTTAACTACTATTTCACCATTAGAGTAACAACATAGGGATAATTAGTTTTCTCCATCTTCAAACTTTACCTATTATCAAACTAAAACAACCTAAATAAACAACTAGTCACAGCAAAATCAAACAAATGAACACAATATATAGAAATTGCAAAAACCTATAACTTCACTAATTAATCAACTTTCATATAAAACTAACAAGATTTAAAGGTTAAATGCAAGTTTATAATACCTTGAAGGAAGTTAGGACGAGATATGAAGTGGATTAAGGTAGTTTAGAGGGGAAAATTTGGGAAAGAAGGGTTTTTGAGACTTTAGGGTTGGAGTTTTAATTTGGGGATTTTTTGGATTTCGAATAAATGATTGGGGGAAGGGGGGTTTCGCGTGTTTTGATATCGGGTTCAAATGACAGTCGCTGAATGGTTCATCGACTGAGTATTTGAAGGCAAAGGGGAGTTTCTGCCTTTGGGTTTGATTATACATGTTCAAAAAAATCAATAAAGAAGTCATTCGTTTAATGGTTCGATCAACGATTGAGTATTTGAAGCCAAAGGGGGAGTTTCTGCCTTGGGTCTGATTACACATCATCAAAAAAAAATTATTAAGTACTCAGTCGCGGAATGATTCAGTAACTAGGTGAACAAACATAAGAAAAAAAATTATGCTGACGTGGACCCATTTCGTGTAAATAAGCTTGAATGAGGCCTAGTTTTGTAAATAAGTGTCGTTTAAAGCCTACTAATCTATTCGTGTTCACCTGACTTTGCTTTACATTCATCTTTAAGCTTACTCTTATTTGCATTAACCAGCTCGACATACCATACATTTGTTTATAAAAGAACGAATCACTTGACCCTTCATTTTGGACTCGTTAGGCCATCTTGGCTAACTTTGTCCAAAACAAATATTCCCTTCTACTATTATATGATCATATTTAAAGGCATAATTGTATTAAGATTTGATCTTTAGAAAGTTCTAAAGTTTAAATTTGAGATTGATCAATATACTTCCAAGATCATAACATTATACGGTGTAATATTTTAAGAACATGTCGACATATTAACAAAAAAATACAAATTCTCATTTAAGAAGACGTTATCTTCTTTAACTTAAGACGGGTCCAATATTTTGAATAAGACAAAAGTAGAATGCAATAGAAGAAAAGCAACATATTTTTCTTCTAAACGCAAGTTAGATGATAGTTGAAGTTTATCTGTATATATGAGTAATTCTTGTGTCCTCCGGGAGTTAGATACTCCTTACACCGAAGTTATTATAATATTCTGCTTTATTTCTCTTCTTTTAGGTGTGAGAACTGAGGAAGACCATAACACAAGAATTTTTCGCAGCTTATATATATAACATTAATTTAAGGGTTTTTCTACGTGATACCCCTGTGTTTTCTCGAATTGTACATGGTACCCCTTCTTTTTTCGAAATCTACATGATACCCATAAACTTAATGAAAACATCTCAAAATACCAAAAATGCAATAATCGACCTCTTTTAAACGTTTATATTATGAAATTTTCGTTGATCTTTTGACAATAATTTGGTATGTCATTAACATAAATATCATTTAGTCAACCAAAAATATATTTTCTTTGTAAAATTTTGGTGTTTTAAAACTTGATTTTTAATAGTGTGAGTATTTTATGTATTATTTACAAAGTTTAGGAGTATTATGTAAACTTTGAAAAAAAAAAGAAAAAATGTCATATAGAATTCGAAAAAATACAGGGATACCAGGTAGAATATTACTTAATTTAATTTGGTATCATGTTTTCAAATGCAGTAAGTTGAGTTAGTACCTTTTCATGACAAATAGTAAGACTTTACACGGTTAGTTGACAAATGTTCCAATTGGTTGTAGTATCGTGAAACTTTGTAAAGCAAGTGCAGTCGATCATATGTTTGTTTCCATAATTATGTTTCTTACACTTCCAGCCATTTTTATAGGCTGATCATTGTCAAAATCCCCTTTTCCCATTTCAAGCATGAGTTACATGTTTTTTTCTTAGCAAATTAAGGCAATAAACCATCCTAATCAAATCTGGCTATCAATGCCTCTTGCTTCCCTTTTCATTTACATTTATATATTTGAATTTTTTTTATCGCAGTTTATATGTTATTCCGTATTATGGAATATGTATTTTATTATTATTTATGTGCATAGGATAATACGTTGTAATATTTTACAAGTAGATTTAAAATATTGAAAATGTCTTGGTCAAATGATTTAGAAATAATGTATGTATAGTGGATATTAGCTGCCACATTTGGATAAGTTTAAGCAATGCTAAATCCAAAAACACAATATCACTAAAACTTATAAAATGGGCAAATAGAATAGCAAGAAAGCAAAAGCCGCATGACTATAAATAATTAGTCCCTTGTTATATAAGAGTACTAAAATTAAACTTAGTTAAAAACTCATTTATTAAATAAGACACATAATACGAGTCAAGGTATTGTTAAACTATATAAAGACGAGTATTCAACTGCCCACTGAAATTGATAGTACTACAATTTGATGAGAACGCTAAAGGTTGTCGAATTACTTGATCGATGAGTTGATTTATGAGCTGATTAGTATGTATGTTTCAGACTGGAATCCTTTATGTAAACAAATCAATTTGGAATGAGATTAGAAACAATAAGTAAGTCACTCTTATAATAAACTTGTTAACCTAATAAATCTTGGTTATACATTATCACATCTGCTCGAGATTTACTAAATACGTACTGTTGAGATCTCTTCCCATATGTGTGTGGGGGACATCCATTTCACATCGGTAGAATAATAGTGAAGGGACTTGCTTATAAGTTAGTGGCTACTCATCAATTGATTTTAGGATGGAACCTCACTTGCTTGTGGGCCGGTCTTATGCACCTAATTCTATAAGCCCGCTGCGCAGGACTCAACAAATGGTATCAGAGCCGACGGTTCTGCTATTGGGACCGCAAGGTGCGATGTGGTGACGGATCTCGAGATGACGCGGAGGGGCTACTCCTCCTAACACCAATTAGTTTTAGGATGAAACCTCACTTGCTTCTGGGCCGGTCTCATACACCTAATTCTATAAACCCTCTACGGAGGACTCAACACGTACAATCGATATAAAAGTAGTATTCCCTCCGTCCCGCTCATTTGTTAACCATTCCCATTTTAGATAAGGTGTCATACTCATTTGCTAACCTTTAATACTATAAAGACTTTTAGTGGGTAATTTGATCACTCAATAAAACTATTGTCTACTTGTCATCGAATAACACTACCCACAATTGATCTCATTTCCTCTCCTTAATCTTTGAAGCAAAGGTAAATAAATGAGCGAGACGGAAAGCCTAGCTCTGAATTTTAAGTAAGTACCAGGTGGTAGTGTCCATCTTCCAATGGTGCTTTCTAATGATCATTAGCAATATATGCCTTTTTTTATCTATTCCTGCATCTGAGGTGCAAAATTCTCATCATTCTCCGTCATTTTGCTCTTTTCCTTTGTCACTTTTCAAACACAATAAATCCTCTGCCCAATATCTTCTAATTACATACGTCCCATCTAAACATCAAAACTTAACCTTAAACAAACAAAAAAAGTCCTAATTAATGGATCCTTATTGGCCTAATAATCTCCAACAACAACAACAAAATCAACAATTACCAATAATCAACTACACTCCTCAAAATAACATTCAAAACCCAGTTTCACAAACCAATAATTTACTGCAACACCACATGAGACGCTTCTGGGAGAAGCAACGAGTCGAAATCGAGGAGAATGGTGAATTCAAAGGCCACACCTTGCCATTGTCAAGAATTAAAAAGATTATGAAATCAGACGAACAGGTTCGAATGATATCAGCAGAATCCCCTGTACTATTATCCAAAGCATGCGACCTTCTCATACAAGACTTGACTTTCAGGTCGTGGATAAGTGCTGAGGAATGCAAGCGTAGAACGCTTCAGAAAAGCGATATATCAGCTGCGATTTCAAGCACTGATCTGTTTGATTTTCTGGTGGATATTGTCCCTAGGGAGAAGGCTACGGCTGTGTCGAATATTCCAGTGCCACGTATAAGGCCGTTAATGGTCATGGGGGCTAATGCAAATGAACTGCACGGGCAGGGCTTGCCCGTGCAGGGTGATCAGGTAAACGAAACGTATGGCAGAAGTAAGCTCATTGAAGGGAGTTCGTCGAGTTTGGCTTGTCAGAATCGTTGGGTGGCACCGGATCTGTGAGCGAGCACAGCCGATCGAATAGGAATACTTATATGCTTTCAATCAATCTACAGTTGTTTTTAACTCAAAAATATTTTTTTCCCCTACGCTTATAAGTTATAAAATATAAAATATAAACTATACTATAAAGAATTATAGAGTAAATTATATAAGAACGCGGAGTACAATTAGTAGAACTAAGAACTGTACAAGGCCGTGTTTATAAATGTTACAAGACTATGTGACTTGGCTCGAAGTGCTTGAGGATTGTCCACGTTTTTTTTGTCTATCTAATGTGTGACTTTTAAAGACGGGATTGACTATTTTTAAGAAGTTATTTTTCCATGGTAATTTGCTTGCCATCCGATTCTGGGATTAGGAAAAATACAGAACTCTTAATGGTTCATAGTCTCTCATGGTTAATGTCTCAAAACTTATCGAAACGGGAAAGAGTGCCTCTTGGCACTAATGTCTCCTGATACGATTATTAATGGTCTATTTTTTTTTTTTCTATTGAGAACAAATATGTGGTATTGTTTTATATGTTTGACTTAGTGTCGACAAGAGAGTAATATTGAGATAATATTAATTTGGTTCATGTTTGTTTCGAGCCAAATAAATTTATTCTCACCAATTCGAGTTATATGTGTGTTTCTTGCATCTGATGTTAATTCTTGTCATTTGTGGATTTAGAAACAGAGCGGGAATTTTTATAACTCGTAGTTGTTTAATCCATTGTTTGTCGATGAATTATTCACTTTTAGCTACGCTAAACTATGTTTCAAACATGCTTTGTGCTACTTTGATGTGTTAATTCTCTACGCACTTAGAAAACATGATTATTTTCAATAATTAGTTTATTGAAAATCACATATTCTTATTTAACCTTTTGTTAATAGTTTTGTTATGACTATGTGTTTGGTCATAATATTTATGTTCACCGCATTACTTTTATTCTTCTCCTTGATTACATATCTTTTCCATTTGTTCTTGTCTTTAACTTTTATATTTCAATTTATTTTTATTTTATTGGTGGGCAGTTAAATGTTAAGGGCATTATGAGACCGTATGTTTTTCCCTCTTCATTGGAGATGATTCATGCTTTATGAGCATGTCTTCATTATTTTCTCATTTTGTAAAGTGTTTGATATGTTCAAACATTTTATGATAAAAGTGAGAATCGACTTTGAACTTAGAATCAGAACTCTTAGTTTATTTGTTGGTTGTGAATAACTCTTTGATATGTTCAAAGTGTGAAAGAAGAAATTTTTGTGCGTTGATCTTACGATTCCTAAACATTATGACACGATGTTGTTTTAGTTGAGGAATTGTACATTATCACTTGATATGGTTGAGTGAAGGATGACGTTGATCAAGTTTTTTTTGTTTAAAAGAGGATTCCTTAAATATGTTTTGAGAAAATTTTGCTTGCTCCAAATAAGTTTTGGGTAATAGATTGGTCATTCATGCCTTAACATTTGTCAAACTTTGTGTTTTGAGTGACCCACAATATTTATTAACTTGGATGTGTTTCTAAGTGTTGGCGAATGTTAGTCGGTTTACGTATTGTATTTGTTACAATGCAGTTGTATTTCCTGGTGAGTGAGAGAATTTTTTGTAAACTCATTTAGGCACCATGGATAGTTTAACGTCTCTTCATGTCTGGATAATGGGAGTAGTTCCATGATTCAAGGTAAATATGAGAATTTGTCTACTAATTAGCATATATTAACTTGTATGTCAAGTTATAAGAATTAACATAAGGTCGATTCTTATGAAATTTTGCTCATTGGAGGATAGTGGGAGCTATTCCATCTTTCGTCTTTTGTACCACTTTTAGTAAGTGAGAGCTATCACTTTTAGTAAGTGGGAGCTATCACTTTTAGTAAGTGGGAGCTTTCGCCAAATAATGAAAATAGAATGTTATTATGAGAGTAGATAGATATTCTGATAATGAATGCTTATGGTAATAAGGTTCAAGACGATTTTGAGATATGTTCTCAAATGTTCGGATTTGTTCCGTTTTCTTCTAATTTTGGTCATCTATTTGGATTTTGTTTTCAAATGGATGTAAAGAATATTTGCTCGAATCATGTTTCTCGAGAAAACTTAAATATGGATCAATCAGTTGAGTTCGTCTCAAATGATTAAGATGATAAATTTCGTATCTCTTAAAATTGTCCATGTGCTAGCGGTCTTCCATATTTATTTCAAGTTTCATAAATTATTTGTGTGATGATTTAGTTGGAATGGTGGAATTAATGTGGTTATGTCAAAATTACATAGGAGAATAAGTATCTCTTTGTTAATTGGTGACATATTAGTATTTAGAAGAAAAATAATATTGTGGTTATGTCTAAACCTATAATCAAGTGCAAGAAATGATTCAGGTATTGTTTCTACATCTATTGTAGTTGGTATTTTAATGTGTACCTTGTTTAGTACATGGTTGAGCGTCAATTTTGTGATGGATAAGTAATTTGTTACCTAATCAATCCACTACATGCACAAGATATGTAATCAAGTGAATTTTACTCTACTTTTGTAGTATGAGTAGATTAGTTCTTGTGTGGAACTAAGAGTTGTCATCAAGTAAAACTAACTAACAAGATTGTTGACGTTTTTATATAGATGTGTTCTTAATTAGTTTATTTGTTAAACTAATTGTGCAAAAGAGTCAACTTAAATTTTAATCTTGTTGAGTTGTGGATGTGTTTGATTATGATGAACTTTTTTGGTTATAGATTTTGTATCTTTTAGAAATGTTCATATGCATTTGTTGCATAATGAGGCACATAAGATATCACCAAGCTTTTAGATTACCTAGTCACACAAGTAATAGCCTTGACACTTGTATAGTGGGCATGATGAGACTGAGTCACTTAACACTTAGTGAGTGTTGAGGATTATCTTTGTACATGAGTTGTATAGAAAAGATATTGACTCGTTATATATACAGTCGCCTTAGTAAGTCTGAGATGAGACTTTTGTAGTCGAAGTATGAAAAGACACCCTATTTTCGTACTAAAGCTTTGAACCGAATCACAAGTGTCAGGTTGTATATTGAGTATATCAATCTAGTGGCTTGGGTTAGATACTTGAGTAGTATCTAGACTTATGATTCGCACGACATAGAAGCGTGATATGCCCATTGTAGTGGGAGCTATGTTGTGACACATATGTCATACTATGTGTGTTTATAAGTCGACCGTTGGGAGTGACTGATGATTCCCTACTTTGTCACTGTGTGATCCAATGGACTGTGTTGTCAAGGAGAAGAATAAAAGTAATGCGGTGAACATAAATATTATGACCAAACACATAGTCATTATAACAAAACTATTAACAAAAGGTTAAGTAAGAATATGTGATTTTCAATAAACTAATTATTGAAAATAATCATGATTTCTAAGTGCGTAGAGAATTAACACATCAAAGTAGCACAAAGCATGTTTGAAACATAGTTTAGCGTAGCTAAAAGTGAATAATTCATCGACAAACAATGGATTAAACAACTACGAGTTATAAAAATTCTCGCTCTGTTTCTAAATTCACAAATGACAAGAATTAACATCAGATGCAAGAAACACACATATAACTCGAATTGGTGAGAATAAATTTATTTGGCTCGAAACAAACATGAACCAAATTAATATTATCTCAATATTACTCTCTTGTCGACACTAAGTCAAACATATAAAACAATACCACATATTTGTTCTCAATAGAAAAAAAAAATAGACCATTAATAATCGTATCAGGAGACATTAGTGCCAAGAGGCACTCTTTCCCGCTTCGATAAGTTTTGAGACATTAACCAGGGATTGAGAGACTATGAACCATTAAGAGTTCTGTATTTTTCCTAATCCCAGAATCGGATGGCAAGCAAATTACCATGGAAAAATAACTTCTTAAAAATAGTCAATCCCGTCTTTAAAAGTCACACATTAGATAGACAAAAAAAACGTGGACAATTCTCAAGCACTTCGGGCCAAGACACATAGTCTTGTACCCTACGACAAAATGAAATTGACTCACACCTAATCATACGCTACATAAGCTGTAAGACACGTCTCAAACACTACTTAGTAGATCCACATACAAAACTAACACAATTCGCATGCATCAAACATACTATTTGAACAAATACTGGTAAAAACACAGATTTCCATTATCCAATCTCATGTATGTAATAGTGATCACGATTTCATAAACTCGTGATTATAATAAGATACAAAATCTAATCATAATAGTTTTTTGAATGTTCAACCCGCTTTACCAATGGTGAACAAATCACCCAAAAACACTTGTTGTCATACACAAGTATATGGATTAAGGCACAATTCAAAATTAAAATTACTTAAATCCCTTCATTTATATTGTATGTTCGAAAATTTCGTCAAGCTCATAATCATCACAAACGCCATAAACGAGAAATTTCAACAATTTAATTTTCTCTTAAGATTAAGTGAAACGAATTCATTAAATCCTTAAAAAAGGCTAAACAAATTAGCTATTACCCTTACAAATAACGGCTAAACAAATTAGCACAAATAATAATATCACTTAGATATTACACAAATGTTGTGCAAAACGAATTTACACGACTTTAAAAAAAAAGTTAATTTAAAAAACTTGATCATATAACACATATGAAAGTTTTTAATTTGATATCATAACTAATATGTATTCAATTCTCAATCACGAAGATTTTCCATCTCTCATGTAAATGTAAAAACTAATTTTACATAACATATATCACTAAGATATAACACAGTCTCTTATGTAAAACGAATTTACATGCACAATTATATCACAAAAGTACACATTAGATCATTTATGTAAAACAAAATTACATAAACTAATAACTTAATATATCACAAAGATATAAGTTATCTCGTAAAACCAATTTACAAGAACTGACATATCACAAAAAAAAATATGAGTCCTTTTTGTAAAACGAATTTTCAATAATTATTATATCACTAAGCTATAACACCTTATATGTAAATGTCAATAAGATATTTTTTTCTATGTAATACTAAATTACACAATTATCGCAAGATAAAATTAACGAAACGGATTCGTAATTTCTAAATTTATCTTGCAAAAAAAAACAATAATATAGAGATAATTATGAGTAGCATATACTAAATCAAACACGGAGTCGAACATTAGTATTTCTCATTCCCATAAATTTTCTAGTCAAAATGCTCAAACCAATTAATAGTCATTAACACATCTATATTTTACATACAAGAAGAAATTTTACGCAACTTATAAAATATCACTTAGGTATTTTTCATTTACACGTAAAATAAATTTTATGAAACGTATTCATAAAAGCATTGGTCATAATAAAAATCACTAAGATATTTTATTATTCATATAAAACATATTTATATGATACAAATCTATATAAAACACATTTATATGACTCACACTCAACTCTATCTATATATGAAACACATCCTTATAATTGTATAATAAAATTAACATCACGAAAGATATTTATTACCCATATAAAACAAGATTACATGGTCCAAACATAAAAAAACGAAGTATGAAACATATTCATAAAATATCGGGTAATATAAACAATACTAAATTATTTAATTATACATATAAAACAAATTTATATGCTCCACCCAAAAAACCTTCTAAGAAACATATACATACACAACAAGCTTGCTAAACTAATTAGCGATAATTATCTATCGGAAAGAAAACAGAAAGAAAACACCCAATGTCAAAGCAAAATAAAGTTACAAGGAACATGAAATATACATAGTAGATTTTTCCCACGTAACACTTAAATGACAATAATACAATAAGAAAATCCCCATTTCTCATCCTCTTAAAAAAACGGTGGAACTAATCCACAAAGAAAATGCAGGACTCCTAGCATCCTACTCACTAGGGGATAGCGGCACACGATAATCATCGTCGCAAAGAGAACTAAAATCTCAGAGTAACACATCTTGTGGTCGAAAAACAACCCGCGCCCGTTTCGCTAGTTCGGATGTGTGACTTACACGCATAGCCAACGTTTCTCATACTAGTTCCAATGATAAGACCATTGATGAACTGAGACCAACAACAAGTAGGCACCCCACACGATTCAGCCGTTAGAGCGTGACAAACACGCGCTCACAGTAAAAGGAAATTGAATCTCGAAGAACATTTTTCCTCCGTCATGACCGTCTCAAAACTAGCCCATGACCGTCTCCACCCGATCACAAATGAAAGGAGACATAAACATTGTCGTGTCAATCTCATCACAGTGCCACAAAGGCATGGTCCATGCTTCGCGTGACACACACGCACGCACTTCCATCTCATATTATCGGGTCAAAACAGGGCAACACAATTTTAAATTAAATGATACAACAATCATCAATACATGAATCCATCATATAAAACTTACAACGTAGTGAATTTTTTTTTTTGATATTGATGCATTTTAGTCATTGTTTATACGCATACAATGATTACTATGCTACCATATAAAACGTATTGTAGAGACACTAGCAAAACACTTTTGCTCTGATACCACTGTTGGAAAATAAGGACTTATCTTATGCGGAATCGATCAGATCGTTGTGTTCGCTAACTGCCCACTACCATATATCGTACCTCCGGCGGCTACTAGAGTCCCGTAATATGTCCACGCCCCAAATCTCAAGTCCCATATTGATGGTGGACTTAGTCTATAGAGTTTTTATCTATGTGAGTGTGTTGTGTGTCCCATTGCCATAAGCACAATATAGTCTCTTAAGCTATTTGTAACCTCACATAGAGGAGTTACAAAACCATGATAAACATCCCTTAACTCACAAATAAATGTGGTTAATGTCATAGTAAATGAGATGTTTATTATTAGCATTATATTAAGGTGGAATATTTATGTTGGCCGTTACAACTTTTATTTCTCAATAGTTATAACTTTCAATAATAAAGTACCGAGTAACATAGTTCCTCAACTCCTAATATACACTGCCTTGCTCATCGAGATCTTAGTTTCCAGGCAGCTGATTGTTATTCGTCTTTGAGCCGACAATATAAATATCGTAATCACGACATAATTGTTATTCGTCTTTCAGCCGACAATATAATTGTTAGGTTCTTACAATCGAAACTATATAACTTGAGAAGACAACTCCTTCCATCCTGTTTTCTTGTATTAGGTTGCAAATCTTGCAATGCAACTATGCAAGCCACAAGGGTCTGAATAATTCAAAAGACTGACAGTTTCATAACGAAGTTTTTTACTCATCCGAAATTTTAAATCCGAATTATTTTTTCACATACGAACTTTACTCTTCCACATACATTTTTTCAAAAAGTTTCCATATTATACCATTTTTCTAAACATAATCAAATTAACCCTTCTAGGTACATCATTTCCTAATAATGAATCTAATTAATCAAAATTTTGAACAATGAATTATAAGTTTCCAAGTAGTAAATTAATTTTGTTTATTAACGATTATTAATATATTTTATTGAAATTAATATGCGTAGCGACATTATTAATTTGGTTAATAGGTGGTGGAAGGCGGGGTAGTTAACGGTTTTTCTGGGTATGGGGTGGTCAGCGTCGGGTTGCGGCTGGGACGGGTGTGTTGAACAGAGGTCCGGTGGTGATTGTAGGAAATACGTACCTCAATAGCGGAATGATACGGAAGATCGACGTGCCGACGTTCTGTACACGAAACCCAAAACCGGTGGCTACTAGAGTCACCGGAGGTAGTTCACACCGCAAATTCCAAAAAGCTCAAATAATGGTGACTTTGTTGTGACTTGTGATTGTATGTTACTGTTTTTGTGTAGTTGTGTTGTATGTCTAATTCACATAGAATTAGCTTGATTTATAGGCTCCAAGATAGCAGTTACAAGGAGGTGAATAATGGGATATAATGACCATTAAAACTGATTTAATGGGTCATTAACTCTTTTAAATTTAGCCATAATAACGCTCCTTGAGATACCTTGTAATAGCCACATTAAAGTGGCCGTTCAAATTACAATACTCCCACTCGGCCACACAACCGAGTCAATCCTCCCACTTGGTCACACAACCAAGATTATCACAATATATCTTAACAAAATTATCAATCACATCTCATAACATCTCATACAGGAAAATAGGGTGTGCGACTAATATGTAACAAGTAATGTTATATTAAGTCACCATTAAAACTAACATAACACTTTCATAATAACCATTCCCCTGATTATTCAAACAACACCGCAACATACATTGTTCCTTTATGCTACAACATGTTACGTAGTTATATCCACAATATAACCGTCGACCGGGCTTAACATGATGTAGTTGAATTAACCATTCCTTAGACACTAATGAAAATCTATTTCAACTTGACTGCTTTCCTAACATAAGCCGTTGAACCAACGACTTTATGATTCTCCGAAATCACGCTAAAGTAGCAACATCAAATCTTAATTTCATCTCACAGCTCCAAGTCAAAGGGCTCACACAGCAACAGATTAGGGAATTATCTGTCACTCCTTTCGGTAGACAAAACACACATAGTATGATATATGTGTCACAACATAGCTCCCACTATGGTGGGCATGCCACTCTTCTATGTCGTGCAAATTAAAAGTCTAGATACTACACAAGTATCTAACCCGAGTCGCCTGATTGACATACTTAATGTTCAATCCTACACTCAAGATTCGGTTTCTAAAGCTTCAGTATGAGAGACATGTATCTCATACTCGACTCTTTTGGAGTCTCATCTTAGACACACTAAGGCGACTATGTAACGAGTCAATAAACTACTTATACTACACAATTATAAGTTAATCATCCATACACATATTTAGTGCTAACATGACTCAGTCTCATCGTGCATGCTCCACTAGCATCAAGGCGATTACCTGTGTGACTAGGTATCATATAGCTTGGTGACATCTCTTCCGTGCCTTAACATGCAACAAATGCTTATGAATATTTCATAGAAGAAAAAACAAATTTTATTCCATAATGCTCGATCAATACAAGTCCATTATCCAATACATGTCATAAACTTAAAAAACGATTACAAGTATAAACTAAAACCTTTGCAAACCTAAGCTCCTCACATGAGCTCGGAACACATCTCTAGCAATAGGTTTAGTTAACGGATCAGCTATCATCTTGTTAGTCGATATATACTTAATGGCTATCTCTTTATTCTTTATGGCGTCTCGCACAAAATGATAACGCCTCTTAATATGCTTGGTCTTTCTATGAAATTTTGGATCTTGGGCAAATTGGATAGCAGCACTATTGTCACAAAACATTTCAACAGGTTCATCAACTTTAAGAGTAAGTTTCAGATCCTGGAGAAAACACCTTAGCCACATTGCCTCTTGAACGGCAAGGCTAGTAGCGACATACTCTGCTTCCATAGTTGACAAAGCAATGCAGTCTTGCTTCTTACTGCACCAGGATATTGCACCTCCACCAAGGATAAAAACATATCCTGAGGTTGATTTAGACTTATCTAAATCACCACCCCAATCAGCATCCGAAAATCCCTTCAACCTCAAGTCCCCACCTTGAAAATAGAGGACTAGATCACTTGTCCCACGAAGATAATGTATGACTCTCTTGACTCCTTGCCAGTGCGCAGGTCCTGGGTTGCTTTGGAAACGACTTACCAAGCCAACCGCATAACAAATGTCTGGGTACACAACATGGCATACATCAAACTACAAATCGCACTAGCATATGGAACATTGCTCAATTGATTCTTTTCTGCATCCATTTTAGGACATTGATCCAGGCTTAAAGTTTTACCCTTTTCAAATGGAGTGTCAATGGGTTTGGAATTATGCATCCTAAATCGTTCCAACACTCTTTTAATATATGACTCTTGAGACAAACCAAGAAGTTTCTTAGAACGATCTCTCGTAATTTCCACGTCTAGGACATATCTAACTTCACCCATATCCTTCATCTCAAAGACAGAAGATAACCACTTCTTAGTGGCATTTATCATCTCCAAGATGTCACCAGCTAGGAGTATATCATCAACATACAATGAGAGAAACACAATCCCTTTTGCAGTTTTATTAACATACACACAATGGTCTTCATCTACCATATAGAAGCCAAACTCAGTTATGGCCTCATGGAATCTGAAATACCATCGCCTAGAAGATTGCTTTAGACCATATATAGATCTTTTAAGACGACACACTTTGTCATCTTGACCTTTTGAGACAAACCCAATACGTTGATCCATATAGATCTCTTCCTCAAGCGTCCCATTAAGGAAAGCAGTCTTTACGTCCATTTGGAACAACTCCAAGTCCAAATGGGCAACTATGGCTAGCAAGAGACGAATAGAGGCAAGTCTCACCACAGGAGAAAATGTACCATCATAATCTATACCCTCAATTTGGGTAGAACCTTTCGCCACTAATTGGGCCTTGAACTTATCAATTGACCCATCAGCTTTACGCTTGACTTTGAAAACCCATTTGTTCCCAATTGACTTACGTTTAGACGGAAGGTCAACAAGTTCCCAAACTCCATTCCTTGTCATAGAGTCCATCTCGTCCTTCATAGCTAGCATCCATCCACTCTTGACTATTTGGTGAATCCATAGCTTCTTTAAAAGAAGTAGGCTCATCGATCTCTGTAATAGCGCAAAGGAATGTTCGCTCTTCGATATCAAAATATCGACGAGGAATTATCCCTCGTTCACTCTTACGTTCCATACTAGTAAGGGAAGAATCTCTCCCACTATCTTCTAAAGACATGTGATTTTGAACTTGAGAACTAATCTCTTGTTCTATATACTTGAGGGTTGAGGACTAACCTCGATTTCAAATGGATCTTCACTAATAGGCAAATTCTCATCTTCTTGAATTATAGGACTACTCCCATCATTCACACCACTAGACGGGATTTCGCCATCTCTAGTGACATCGAGAGTTCTAAATTCCCCCTCTTCACCTAGAGATGGTTGTTGTAACTCATACAACTCGAGATCTTTCTTAATTTCACCAATACTTGGGAACTCATCCTCAAGAAAAACAACATTACGAGTATCAATCTCAGTCATGCCACCATTAGGGTGCTCACCATACATCACATATCTTTTCGAATGCTCAGGATATCTATCTAATGAAAACCAATTTGGTTGCTCTTAGACCAACTTACCATGTTTATGGTTCGGGTTATGCACATAGCCCGCCGAACCCCATGGACGTAAATGATCCAAAGAGGGCTTTATCTCATACCACAACTCATTTGGTGTGAGGGGTACACTTTTACTTGGCACACGATTGAGAATGTAAGCTGCCGTAAGCAACGCATCTCCCCAATAACTAATTGGTAGGTTGGCTTGAGCCATCATCGACCTAACCATGTCAAGTAAGGTACGATTACTTCTCCCCGCAACACCATTTTGTTGTGGAGTATGAGGGATCGTAAGATGTCTACGTATACCATTTTCCACGCAATACCCTTTGAACATATCAGAAAGGTATTCCCGACCACGATCATTTCGAAGAGTCTTAACTTTTCAATCCAATTGGTTCTCAACTTCAGCTACAAAACGCTTGAACGTATCAAGTGCTTCATAACGACGAGATAACAAATACACATAACCAAAACATGTATAGTCATCAATGAAAGTGAGGAAATATATAGCACCATGACGAGCCCTTACATTTAAAGGCCCACAAATGTCAGAATGGATTAGCAATAAAGAACATAAAGCTCTTGAAGCCTTACTGAAAGGATTCTTGCTTGCTTTACCAACTAGACAAGGCTCATATATGGGCAACTTAAACCTAATAAGCCGGCATAAAAGACCATCTTTAGCTAGTCTGTTCATTCTTTCTTGGCCAATATGACCAAGTCTAGCATGCCATTTAAGAGAATCACAATCAGCATCATAATGAGAAACAAAATCATAAGATGAATTATCATAAAAATCATCCAAGTCAAGTACAAAGAAACCATTTTTCAAAATACCACGGCCAACAATTCGCCATGATACAAAATATTCAAACTACTGCCTTTAAAATTGAAAACAAAACCTAATTTCAATAAACTAATTACTGAAACTAAGCAACATCGCACCCCAGGTGCATAGAGGGCATCATGTAGAAGCATTGTATTGCCTCCACGAAGCTTTATTTGGTAGGTTCCGGTTCCAAGGACATCTTCCTCACTACCGTTCCCAAGCATGACGGTTTGTGAACCCACGGGAAAACAATGATAGTCCACAAAACCATCACGATCACGAACTATGTGCTTGCTCGCCCCCGTATCTACAATCCAATTAGGAAGAGAATTAGCAACTAATGCATGGGAACATACAAACAAATCATGATCATTAGAGGAGAAAAGTACCTTCTTTGGCTCAGGACAATTTTGAGCAAAATGACCTTTCTTCTCACAGTTATAGCACTTCACACGCGCTAAATTGACCCTTTTAGGCTCTTTTGCCTTTTGTTGCTTTTGAACTCCATCTTGTGGTCCATTTGGCTTTGTAGGACGTCTCCCTTTCTAGCCCCTATTACCTTTGTTGTTCTTAAACTTATTATGAACAACAAGTGCAGCAGCAGGAGTATGTGGTTTGAGCGCCTTTTAATTTGATGCTCCACCTCCATTTCCACATGTTTGGCAAGTTCAGTGAAAGTCTTGATATTTTCACTGTGAGACATGAGGAGCTTAAAATTTTTCCACTCCTCAGTATTAGAGGGAAGAGAGCGACGCACATTCACCACTTGCTCCTCATCGGGCACATCTCGCCCAGCAGCTTTCAGATCACGTATCATGGTACTTATGACACGTAAGTGTTCAGTCACATTGTGTTTAGGATCAATTGAATAATCCATCCACTTCAGGTTCAAAGCACGGAGCCTTGTCACCGAGGTTTGACCAAACACGATCTTAACCTTATCACACATGTCCTTAGCAGTAGGACACGTTTCAAACTCACCAATCAAATCATTGTCCATGCAAAACAACATAGTAAAGCGTGCAGAACGATCCTTTTTTAACCACTCATCATAGAGTTTCAAGTTTTCATTATAATTAGTCATATCCTCAGGTTTCTCAGGTTCATGAGGCTTAGCCACAGTAGTAGTCAAAGTTTTAAGTACCTCACGTTCATTAAGAAGATACTGAATCTTCCTACGCCAGATGTCATAGTTAGTACCATCTAGCTTTTCAGTTGTGGACAAATCACCAATCATATTTTTAGCATACACGTATATATTAACAAAATGAACATAAGGCACGGTCGGAAAAATTAAACTACCCCAAAAAAATTTATCATTTATATCACATGTTCGAAAATTTCGCTCATAATCATCACACAATAACATAAATAATAAAACTCTTTAAAATTTAATCTTTCCGCATAAAATTATTACGAAACAAATTCGTATATCATAGAATTTAAGCAAAACAAATTAGCGTTATGTATAATGTCATCTAGACGTAAATTATAATATGTAAAACAAATTTACATAATCATGCAATGATACACCACATGTATCTAAATTAAAATATGAACCAAAAAAAATATCACATGTGATAAGTCACCCCAGTACATAACATCCACTAGAATACATGGTGATACAAATTCATACAAGACTTACCCATTACAATCACACATCATAATTTTTTATTCACCATAAAATAAAATAAAGAAAGTAACAAGTGTCCTCACAACTTGACACGTATGAATAAAAGTCAATGTTATAAAGCAAACCACAACCACTTACTCATAATCTCATATCAATATGTTCGAGTTTGAAGCTCTTACTGCCATCATAAGATTTTTTTTTTCTAAAACTGTCATTGTAAAATTCTTTTTTCTATAATTACCCTTCTATAATATATTCAACTTATTAGATTGCCATTATGCAACCTTGTACCTGCTTAGCCTGTAAACAAAATCTAACCTTGGTAATTAAATAAAATTACAAAAAAAAAAAAAACTCAAAAGAAAAATATTACGTATAACCTACCGCCTGGGAAAATCCCTTTGTCTATTTTTAATCAAAATTCTCCTGCGACAATTCTCTTTGCACTTCTGTACTCAATTGATTGTTGGCCAAGTGAAGGTACCCACCCTTTTTTCCTTTTATAGTTTTATATACAATTTTTATAATGGATGAAATGACTTTTTTCCTTCATTATGGGGGATATTTTGTGAGAAATCCGAATTTAATTTATGTAGGGGGAGAAGTAGTTGATTTAACCATTCCTTTTGATTATATAAGCGTTGAAGATATTATAAATTTAGTGAAATCAAAAGGATACAAGGATGAAGAAATCAAGAAAATATTTTTTAGAAAACCTAATTTTCAATTACATGATGGACTTGTTGAAATTAAGAGTGAAATAGATACCCTTGATCTTTTGTGTTTTTGCCAAACTTCTTTTGTAGAATTATATGTTGAGCATGTGACAAGTATCCATGCTTTGAATGATAATGACGGGGAGAACGGTAAAAAGTGTGTTAAAGAGTATGGAGGGATTGAATATAGAGGGTCTGATGATGAAGAAGATGATGAACTAAAATACTTTGTTGATGAAGATTTGTATTCGGATGACGACGATGAGGAACTAGTACAAGTGAAACAAAAACTAAGTAATAAAAAGAGGGAGATGAAGATTGTTGGTGATACTTTAAGGAATGAGAAATTGATGTCGAGTCAGGTGACTAAGTGTGGTACACACAATTCTAGTTATGACGGTGTGGAAGTGAGCGAAGAAAATGGTACGTCTGATTATGAGCATGAGAATTCAGACGATCTGAATGATATACATAGTAGTGATTCTGAGGATGATATTAATAAACAGAAAAATAAGGGACAAAAATTTCCAACATTTAATCCTAAAACCAAGGCAAATATGGTTGATTTTGAGAAGGGGCTTCAGTTTACGGATAAGATGGAGTTCATTGATGCAGTGCAAAATTATAAAATTTTAAATGGTTATGCAATAAAGACATATAAGAGTGATAAAAAAAGGATTGGAGCTCATTGTACTGGCAAAGGGTGTAAATGGAGAGTATGGGCATCATGGAAATGCGGAGAGAAAACTTTTCAAATCAAATCACTACCCTCTCCTCATACTTGTTTACCATTTGATTTTAATCAAAAGTCGAGATTAGTCACTGCGAGATGGTTGTGCAAAAGGTACTTAGAAAAGTTAAGGGTTTGTCCAAGTTGGAAATTAAAAGAGTTTAGAGATTATGTCAATGCAGATATTAACATCGAACCGACTATGACATTATGTATGCGTGCAAAACAAGAAGCTTTAAACTTGATCGTTGGTGATTACAAAGCACAATTTCAAAAGCTTAGAGACTATGCATTTGAATTATTGAGAACCAATAAAGGGAGTACTGTCAAAATTGAAACGGAGAAAGCTACCCCTGAAGGGCCTTCTATTTTCAATGGGATATATGTGTGTTTAGATAGTTTAAAGAAAGGAATGCTTGAATCTTGTCGGAAAGTTATTTGTGTTGATGGTTGCTTTCTAAAAGGGCCATGGAATGGTCAAATTTTGGTGGCCGTTGGAAGAGATGCCAACAATCAGATGTATCCATTTGCTTGGGCAGTCGTTCCTCGGGAGAACTATGATAGATGGAATTGGTTTTTGAAACTTCTCATTGATGACTTAAATCTTTCTGATGGTAAAGGATGGACAATCATATCAGACCAACAAAAGGTATATATATTGTATTTTTTTTTTAACTTTGATTGAGTTGTTATTTCGATTATTTTCGTACTGTTGACTGTGTTCTAAATATAAAATTTGACGGTGTTGTTTAAATATTACTTATGATTAAGTTATACTGTATTTTTTCTATAGGGATTGGTGGAGTGCGTAAAAGGCCTATTAATTAAAAGAAGCTGAGCATAGACTATGTGCTAGACATGTATACGCAAATTTGAGAAAGAGGTGGAAGGGTAATTTGTACAAGAAGATTTTCTGGGCAATTGCTAAATCATCAACAAAAAATCAATTTGACAACAATATGAAGGAAATGAGAGAGCTTAGTATAGATGCACACCAATTCCTTTTAGATAAGAATCCTACAAAATGGTGTAGATTTTTTTTCAAGCGAGATGCTCAATGTGATAGTGTTGACAACAACATGGCAGAAGTTTTTAACGGTGCTTTGTTGGAGGCAAGGTACAAACCAATCATAACTATGTTAGAAGATACAAGGGAGACGATAATGGTAAGGATAAAAATAAGGAGAGCACTTGGAGAGAAAATGCAAGGTAAGGTGTGCCCTAGAATTCAAAGTAAGATACAATCTCTTAAGGAGACTAATGGAGGATGGAAAGCCATTTCCAATGGTGTGGGGAGATACAGTGTCAAGCTTGGAAGTGATGGCTATGTCGTAAATGTTTTGCAAAAACATTGTGAATGTAACGGATGGAATTTGACTGGAATACCTTGTTTCCACGCTGTTATTGCTTTAAAAGAAGCACGGGTCAATCCTGAAGATTATGTGAGTGATTGTTACAGTGTAGCATCATATATTAAAGCTTATTCATATCCAATTGAGCCTCTAAATGGTATGAACATGTGGTTGCCCAGTGAAGGAGATGTAATTTCGCCCCCCGAGTTCAAAAAGAAGAAGAGAGGAAAACAACAACATAAAAGAAGAAGGGAAGAAGGCGAAACTAGTAGCAAGTATGGGAGTGTAACCAAATTTGGAAGAAAAGTGAGATGTAGCAAATGTGGTGATTATGGTCATAACAAACAAACATGTAAAAAGTGAAAGTAAAAAACGATTGGTGAGTTTTTTCCTTTTTATTTTAAGTTTTTAAGTGAAATATGTATATACGACAATGATTTCGATAATTAAAACTGCTTTATAATTTGATGCAGGTGTAGTTTGCTGATGGAAATCAGTCAAGTACTTTACAAGTCCTAATCAGTTGAATGTACAATTCACGGTTACGTGGATTAACTATCGAGATATATTTTTTTATGGTCTCTTGTTGGATATCATGTCGTCTTTGTTTTTTCTTTGGTGATAAACTGTTTGAAAACATATTATGACAATGACAATTTTATTCTATTATGAAAAACAAACTCTATGTTCAGATGTGCGAGTGTATGTATGGCTTACAATCATCTTTAGTATGAAAAAAATAGTACGGATTAGTTCAGTTCATTATCAATTATTATGTATACAAACTTCTATGAATGAAATCTAACGAAGTCATTGATGATACCAAGTATTTTGTATGAATCTTTTACGTTTATCCTTGGAAAGTCGTCTACGTTAAAATAAGTTAATCCGTTATCGAACACAAAATTAATGTTATGTTAGCAAATTAGAAGAGAAGATAATAAGAAGGTAACCATATAACCACAAAAGCTAAGGTACACTAATGGTTATTCATCCCATCACCAAAGGACCCTTAATGGAGAATAGGGAAAAAAAAGAATGGCGGTGTACCACTGTGTAAAGCAACACTAATGTTAATTAAATGATTGAACTAATAAATAAATCTAAAGACTAATAAAATCTAAAAAGAATGGTGTTGTACACTAATGTTACCGGCTATTACAAGTTAAGTTAATAAGATTGGCAATTAGTAAGGTAATACATATTTTGGAGTGGCACTAATAGAAAAAAAATTTCTACAATGGCAGTATTAGAAAAAAAGAGATTCCATGATGGCAATGAATGTATTTAACTCCAATATGTTCTTTCCCAGAAACAAATTGAAGGGAAACACATCCCTTCCTCATCATAAATTCATTGTATACAAACCAATAAAAAGAAATACATCAGACCCACACAAAAGGATCTGAACAAAAACCCAGAAAAAAAAACAAACAACTCCTCTCATTTTCACTGGAATATGAATCACACATCTTCATTCCATTATATTACGCCCAAAACTTTCAAATTGCAAGTGTTTTACACAGAAACAAATTTAACGCAACCACCACCATTGCTCAAATCGGCGCCGGACCTCTGATGGTAGTTCGTGACACACACGAAGCCCGATTCTTAATAGCGTATATGCGACGGTCACGAAGACCGAAGTCGAAAACGGGTAAGAATTCAATATTCTAATTGACTAGGAAAGTCGGGGAAACATGTGTAATATAACATATATAAACAATTTTTTTTTTAAGTCCGAGCCCAGTTTTTATTTCACACAAAAACAAACAATCTCAGATAATCATTATTAAAACAACATATATATATTATGCTATAAATAACTTCGGGACAGAAGCCGACATGTTCGGCTCTGATACCACTGTAGGAAATGCGTACCTCATTAGCGGAATGGTACGAAAGATCGACGTGCCGGCGTTCTGTCCACAAAACCCGAAACCGGTGGCTACTAGAGTCACCGGAGGTAGTTCACACCCCAAGTTCCAAAAGCTCAAATAATGGTGACTTTGTTGTGATTGTATGTTACAGTTTTTGTGTAGTTGTATATGTTGTATGTCTAATTCACATAGAATTAGCTTAATTTATAGGCTCCAAGATAGCAGTTACAAGGAGGTGAATAATGGGATATAATGACCATTAAAACTGATTTAACACAAATTCTTATTTAAGACGGAGGTATCCGTCTTAAGCTTAAGACGGATACCATATTCTCTCACAAAATACCCATCAAGGGTGAGTGGAGAGCACCTGGGCGGTGCCCACCTTGTCCCCTCTACCCATTTCCTCTCACAAAATACCCGTTGCAAGATCCGACCCGTCTTAATCAAGACCTACTGCTGATTTAATGGGTCACTAGTGTAACACCCGTGAAATTTTCACGGGATTGTTTTAAATTTTTAGAAATTAGATTTATTGAGTAAATTTGTGAAAGAAAGGTTACACAATGCACATGATCATTATAAATAGGACAATGATAGGGCGCCACCGGGTGGTGGTACTGAGTTTGAGTACCACCCTAATACCGAAGTAGTTATCTTCCGCTACTATCACTCTACTTATCTCATAAATTTGTTGGTCCGTGAAAAATCATTTAGAATGAGATTATTAGAATTAATGTTATAGATTGATAAGAAAATTTAAAACCTCGTTGATAAGAAAAATTATAATTCAAGAAAAAACTCACCTGTCACTAATATATATGTTACCATCGGATAAAAATGTAGCACCCAAAAAATACTTCGGATAAATTCAACATCGTGTCAGCAAAACCAAACACCCTTTAATAAAGGAAGAAGAAACATTGAGAGTTGATTCGAAGTAGATATGCGCTAATAGCCTAATAGTTGTCGATCTGGTACTTAAGATTTTATTTTGAGTAGATGATCCGTCAACGATGAAGCAAAGTGTGTTATTAAAAGGGTTACGGAGTAATTTAATTGTCGAGCATGCAATCTGACTTTGGGAAAGAGGTTGTTGTTTTGGTGAATAGTATTGGGAAATGGTAAAGGGTGTGAAATGTAGTTTACCATTCTGCCCCTTTATTTTGTACTGAACAATGGATTATATGACTTTTTGGACAATTTTGCCCAATTTATGAGGGAGCTCCAAATCTCATTTTCTGAAAGTTCATGCTGCCACATCATCAGTTTGAAGGTCTGCTTTAATATATATAATGATAATGATGATTGGCTGAATGAAAACTGAAATCTTGAGATTGAATGAGAGAGCTGGAATGTTCTCATTCTATTCCCACATTGTGCCACATATGCTATTTTACAAGTTTCTTTTATATATATAATGATTATCTCTTCTTAATTCAGTCATAATAAGGCTCCTTGAGATACCTTGTAACAGCCACATTAAAGTGGCCGTTCAAATTACAATAGTGATGATAAGGGATCGAAGATGATAGGTTGCGTGTTGTCGGCGTTAGGTTGTTGGCGTCGGGTTGAGGATTGGGGTTGTCGGTCAGGGGTGGTCGGCGTGAACAATGGTGGTGAGCGAAGGTCATGAGGTGATGGTACGGATGAGACGGGACGACGGGTGGTGAACGGGCGGAGGACTAGGGGTCGTTTTCTGTTGTTTGCTTTGATTTGGTTTTTATTCTTTTTTAAAGTATTAAGGATTGTCGGCTTTGTTGTTGTTTGTTTTGATTTTTTAATAAATTAATTAGTTCTTCTTTTCTAAATTAATGGAGTTCGAGGTTGGCCGGAGTAAAGTTTATCGGCGATTGATCGGAGGTGGTGAACGGAAGTGGTGAATGGGGATGACTAGATGAGAGTGGAAAAAATTAATTGTTTGAGAGAATGAAAAAATGAGAAGGGTAATAGCGTAAAAGTCGTATGTGAAAGAGTAAAATCCGTATGTGAAAAAGCACGTCCCAAGTATTAATGCTGCGGACAGTCGAGATGTATTGAGTCAGTTTATGGATTGTACATCAGAGGTAGTATATCTGATAATATACTTTCTGAGTTTCATTAATAACTTTTTGAGTTTTATTTTACAGAATTTGAGTTTTATTATAAAGTTTTTGAGCTCGTTCATTTAAACATTAAACTAAAAAATATAACATTGCTCAAAAACTATACCTAAAATATAATTAATTTTGAGTTTTGTCATAAAAAAATTATTATATTACTTATAAATTTTAAATACTCAGAAAAAATACAAATAAACTCAAAAACTAGTAAGGGTGTGAGGTATTACATCCCATGTATAATCTTTTTTCCCGTATTGAGTGTTATAGTACAATGACTCATAATATTTCTAGAATATTCATAGATATTATTATGATACTCATAATGTTATTCTAACTAAATTTTGCTAATATATATCTCTAATAATATGTCCTAATATCGCTAATACATAAGTTAAGCTCTATATTTGATACCCATCGAATATGAAGGTCAAGCTCTTTACGAGGTTCCGCAGAGTACCTGTGCTAGTAACTTTATTCGGTTTAAATCCGGTCAATATCAAATCTAGCCAAAAGAATTATGGTAACACAATCTATATCATACTTGATCTTCAATGTAAATGGGTGTTGTAATATTTAATGGAAGCATATTGCCAACAACATTGAAGTAGAAGGTGTTGTTAGGAAACAGAATCCTAGCAACACTCAATTTCCTAAACTCCACCTGTGTATTATAAATTCTAAAAATAGTTAAGGTCATCTTTAAAAGAAAGATGGTTACTAAGTGTTACAAGGAGTATATGTCAAAGATTCATACAAGGAGTATATGATGATGTTGATTCCTATTCTTGGGATGACAGCTTTTCAAATCCCATCCGATGTGATCGTCGAAATACTGGTTTGTCTTCCCGTGAAAACACTGTTACGTTTCAAGAGCGTATGCAAAGATTGGTACGCGCTCATCAATAGTCCCATCTTCATTCAACTCCATCTTAGCAAATCCCACGTATCCAACTCTCGGCGCAATCTTGCCCTTTTCTATTCTCAACCTGATTGCCTGTCTATCATAGATGATATTTATTGTCCCTTGAAACCCATTAATTTATATTGGCCTAGATATACCAGAAGAATCCCTGATTATGTATTTACTGTAGGCTCGTGCAATGGTTTGGTTTGCTTATGCGTTACTGTTAGGATGAAGGTTTCGTGCTTCCTTATATGCAACCCTTCAACGCGTACATTCAAATTCAAAAAAAACTTGCCTTTCTCGGAGATGAAATGCTTGACAATTTGCAAATTGTCATTTGGTTTTGGTTATGATAGCGAGCATGATGATTATAAGATAGTTGTCACACGCAGAGTTCGGAAGGAGAGTATTAGAGATGTGTATATTTATAGCTTCAAGGCTGGTTTATGGAAGTGCGTTATTCTTGCTCCTGCTCAGGGTTCGTCTGGGAGTTTTTGTCAAAATCTACACGGCAACGCAGTATTTGCAAATAACATGCTACACTATATTGTTTCAACGACCATGAATGTGGTCCAAGAAAGTAACTATCCAAAAAATTATAGAATAGCACGTTTAGATCTGTCCTCGGAAACACGGAGGAATGACCTGAGTTTTCCAGTTGCTGCAATAAACAGTTGCACCGATTTCATGTCACCTATGTATGGAGTGTTGGATGGAAGTTTATACGTACGAATTAGGGATCAAAAAGGTTCTCATAACGTATGGATCCTGAAAAGGTATGGAGATGAAGATTCATGGAGCATAAAGTATAATATTCCAGAAAGATTTAACCATTCTGATCTTGCTGCTCTTTCAAAGGAAGGATCCCGTCTTTTACTGTTTTCAGAGATCTATTACAGCACCCATTTTCTCTGGTGGTATGATTCTCAGCACGACACAACTGAAGCATTCGCAGTAGAAGCATCGGAAGATGAATGGGATACGGATAGTACACTTCATCTTTGTATTGCAAGCCTCGTTTCCATTCCAGGGGCACTTTCAATGACAGAGCAACTCCAAGACGATTGTTATGAATATATGATTCATTTGTTTGACGAAGGGGATTGAAAAACTGATTCAGTAGGCTGGTTTAAGTAGTTCCATTACAACTTGGTATGTCAATTGTTTCTATTGACATTATTCTAGTTGTTTGTTATATATATACAATGAAGTAGCTAAAATACCGTCCACTGTTAACAAGCGTTTTCTTGTACAGGAGGCGATTTCTCATGTCCGGCGCAGAATTAAACACGTTTAAGCAACATCCAGCTAATATACCGTCCAAGTGATTTATTAACAGACGGTTTTTGTGTGTGCATTCCTTTAATAAGATATTGTGAAAATGTATAGCTGCGTTTTATCTTCTTATCTGCGCGGCTTCACATAGCTGATGTTCATCAGAATCATCACTATTTCAAGAGACTTAATAAATTAAGAGTTTAGGCAGTGTTTTGAAATGACCGTCAATTAGGCAATTCATGCTGCTAGTAGGATATAAATATAATATATGAGGCTCAACCATCAGCTTAAGATTTTTGCTGAAATGGTTTATCTATCAGTGCAATTCCAATCTTGCGTTGTGGGACTAATTTGATAAGAGATTATGTCTTCTTTAGTGAAAATGTGCTTCTTAGCCTGGTAATTATGTTAGATAACTTGGGGATACGCTATTCACATGATGATATCACACATGTTCGAGATTTACCAATGTGCACCAAAGATAACCTTCGCGAGGCCCATCACTGCCTAAAAAAGGAAAAAAAAGAAAAAAAAAAGATAACTACTACTCGTATATAATAACGTCGCAAACCAAACCCGACTCAGCTCATCACTCGGGCTATGACCCTGCCTGACATTGAGCTGAACCAAACAATCGACTCTTTTTTTTTGTGAAGAACAAACAATTGAAAGTAATTTACATTGACATGACCAAGCACACTACTCGTATAACATTTGCTCCCTAGGAATGCAGTAGAGTTGAAACTCATGAGGGAGAGTTTTACCGCCCTAGTGGCCCAACCCGGCTCGAATTTGGATTAAACCGAATGGTCTACGGAAAAATGAAAATAGGGAAAGTATTGTGAATAGACGAAAATAGAAATGAGGAATGTTATTGAAAATAGGAGGACGTATGTCCTAATATGATACGGTTGGCGATGCTCAAGATTCAAAAGTTGATAACTTTGTGCTGACAGTGGGTAACGATTCTTGGATGGGCTCTATGGCGCCTTTCGTGTTCTTGATAGCATGCAGTGGACCGTCGACAAATAATATGTGACAAGTTACATTTTATTATTTACAACTTTGTTATCTTAGCTAATAAAGAGAGTCTTAGTTTAGCTCTTTAGTTTCCTTGTTTTAATGGTGCAATAAGGAGTCTTAATTTAGTATTAGTAATGGTCTTAATTAGCTATTTTATATGCAACTCTTCGGTGTCTTGGGTTGCTCGATCAGTCATTTTGGTTGGCTATTTATGGCCTCGGGTTCTTTGTAATTGGGACATTCAGAAATCGTAATAAGAAAACACAATTTGCTTGCTTAGCACTTCATTGTTAATTATTGAGTAAATTAATAAAAACTCCCTTTTACAAACCTTTTTTTTAAAATAACTCCCTTTTGAAAACTTTTTAATAAATTACTCCCATAAAATCCTCTCAGGTCAAAAATTACACCCAAATTGACTTTAAGACGAAAATGACTAACTTCTGACCGTTATACCCTTTTCTACCCAAAACTCATACTCCTTATTTCTTTTTCCATCCTCTCTTTCTATACAACCGTCTCTCTCATCTCTCTCTCTCTCTTCTCAATCTCATTTTCCCCCAAATTGTCGAAATATGATTGCAGATCAAACCTACTGAGTTCTTCATTATTATTTACGGTAAGTTTCTTCGCCTATTATTATTTGATTCATGTTTAATTAGTTTCTCCATAGTCTTGGAAACTTCCTCCATAGCCTTGGCTAGCATTACTCAGCTTGAAACTCCCTCCATAGTCTTGGAAACTCCCTCCATAGTCTTGGCTAGCATTCCTCAGCTTGAAACTCCCTCCATAGTCTTGGGAACTCCCTCCATAGTCTTGGAAACTTCCTCCATAGCCTTGGCTAGCATTCCTCAGCTTGAAACTCCCTCCATAGTCTTGGGAACTCCCTCCATAGTCTTGGGAACTTCCTCCATAGCCTTAACTAGCATTCCTCAGCTTGAAACTCCCTCCATAGTCTTGGGAACTCCCTCCATAGTCTTGGAAACTTCCTCCATAGCCTTGGCTAGCATTCCTCAGCTTGAAACTCCCTCCATAGTCTTGGGAACTCCCTCCATAGTCTTGGAAACTTCCTCCATAGCCTTGGCTAGCATTCCTCAGCTTGAAACTCCTTCCATAGTCTTGGAAACTCCCTCCATAGTCTTGGCTAGCATTCCTCAGCTTCAAACTCCCTCTATAGTCTTGGGAACTCCCTCCATAGTCTTGGAAACTTCCTCCATAGCCTTGGCTAGCATTCCTCAGCTTGAAACTCCCTCCATAGTCTTGGGAACTCCCTCCATAGTCTTGGAAACTTCCTCCATAGCCTTAACTAGCATTCCTCAGCTTGAAACTCCCTCCATAGTCTTGGGAACTCCCTCCATAGTATTGTGTAGAAGACGTCAAAATCGCAACAGGGACACGGCAGAAGCATTTATTGGCCTGCTCATCAACAACACTGTGGTGGGAGCTTTCATAGCTACTCTCCATTGACATAGCGGTACCCAATTTGCAGAAAATATGAACCCTAAAATCATAACCAGATTCACAAACAAATTGGGGAAAAAGATGAACCCTAAATCGCTCCACTAAAATCAATACTATACTTGCTGCAAATTACAATAGAAAAAAAAAGATAGAAGAACCTTGGGGAGGAAATGGGGAAATGATTAGGAGCAAAGTTTAATAAGTAAGGTGAGGAAATGTTGAAAAATTATAAGTGAGGTGAAAATATGGGAAACAATGGTTGAGGTGAAAGAAATGGAAAACAATGGTATTTAAGGAAGAAGAAGGGTATTTTCGTCCAAAAATTAGACTTTAAAACTGAAAATTCAAATGTTGACGGAAATGGAGTCGGAATGGTCAATTTGGGTGTAATTTTTGACCTGAGAGTATTTTATGGGAGTAATTTATTAAAAAGTTTTCAAAAGGGAGTTATTTTAAAAAAGTGGTTTATAAAAGGGAGTTTTTATTAATTTACTCTTAATTATTCAACGCGTCTTGAATATTAACTCGTTCGATCTCAATAGGTCTTGAGTTCGTTCCTTATTGATGAATTATAGGTCTAATTCGTCAAATATCCGTCACCAAATACTCGGCTAGTGTTCGTGTTTTTGTCGGGTGTTAATTTACTCGCTTCCGCCTTTTAAATTCGTATCATAATATCTCTAATACATAAGTTAAACTCTGTATTTGATACCCATCGAATATGAAGATCAAGCTCTTTACGAGGTTCCACAGAGTAACTCTGCTAGTAACTTTATTCGGTTTAAATCCGGTCAATATCAAATCTAGACAAAAGCATTATGGTAACACAATCTACATCATCCTTGATCTTCAATGTAAATAGGTGTTGTAAATTGTACTACGTAATATTTAATGGAAGATACTGCCAACATATTAAAGTAGAAGGTGTAGGAAGCAGAATCCTAGCAACAGTAAATTTCCTAAACTCAATATGACTTGCTAATATATATACGGTTGGGTAATTTTTTAAATAAAGATGGTAACAAATTGTTACAAGGAGTATATGTCAAAGATTATAACTATTCTAAACCGGTAAAAAGAGTAAAACCACTGTGAAAAACTGAAAACAAAGATGATGATGTTGATTCCTTAGGATCTCAAACTCAACAAAACTTTGTAACTCTACTCTTGGGATGGCAGCTTTTCAAATCCCATCCGATGTGATCGTCGAAATACTGGTTTGTCTTCCCGTGAAAACACTGTTACGTTTCAAGAGTGTATGCAAAGATTGGTACGCGCTCATCAATAGTCCTATCTTCATTCAACTCCATCTTAGCAAATCGCTCGTATCCAACTCTCGGCATAATCTTGCCCTTTTCTATTCTCAACCCGATTGCCTTTCTATCATAGATGATATTTATTGTCCCTTAAAACCCGTTGATTTATATTGGCCTAGATATAGCACAACAACCCCTGATTATGTATTTACTGTAGGCTCGTGTAATGGTTTGGTTTGCTTATGCGTTACTCTTAAGAAGAAGGTTTCGTGCTTCCTTATATGCAACCCTTCAACGCGTACATTCAAATTCAAAAAATACTTGTCTTTCTCGGAGATACAATGCCTGACAATTTGCAAATTGTCATTTGGTTTTGGTTATGATAATGAGCATAATGATTATAAGATAGTTTTCACACCAAAATTTTCGAAGGAGAGTGCAAGGGCTGTTTATATTTATAGCTTCAAGGATGATTTATGGAAGTGCGCTATTCCTACTCTTACTGAGGGTTTCTCTAAGAGTCATTATATATTCGACAGCAGCGTATTATTTGCAAACAACATCCTACACTATCTTGTTTATTCACGCGTGAATGTCCAAGAAAAAATATATTCACGTTATTTTAAAATAGCGCGTTTAGATCTGTCCTCGGAAACATGGAGGGATGACTTAAATGTTCCTGCTGCACTAAACAGTCGGACTGATGTCAGGTTTCTCTTGTATGGAGTGTCGGATGTATGTTTATATGAACGAATTTGGGAACAAAATTGTTCTCATAATGTATGCATCATGGAAAGGTATGGAGATGAAGATTCATGGAGTATAATAAAGTATAATATTCGAAAAAACTTAACCCGTTATAATCTTGTTGCTCGTTCAAAGGAAGGATCCCTGCGTATACTGTTTGCTAACAGCGACCATCATCTCTTTTGGTATGATCCCCAACATGACACAAGGGAAGCATTCAAAGTAGAAACATCGGAAAGGGATTGGGATAGTGATAGTACACTCCATCTTTGTATTGCAAGCCTCGTTTCCATTCCAGTCTGATTTAAGAATTAGGTTTCTTTAAAGAATAACACGGTTTGCTTGACAGCGGGAAGAGAGGCCAAAAAGCCCCCCAGTCTGATTTAAGTGGGGTCACATGTGAGGGGGAGTGTGAAGAAACCCGATTTCTCACATGTGAGTGTAATCCCACATTGATAAAAGAGGGGAGAGTTTACCACCTTACAAGGCAATGGCTACTCCTTTTATTGCCAATTGGTTTTAGAGTGGAACCCCCTTGACCTTATGAAGCGGACTATCTCTCCTCAGTACGGGTTGAACTCAGACCCGATTATGAAATTCAACATGGTATCAGAGCCCATGGTAAAAAGACCTGGGCATAAAAAAAAAAACTAGGCTAAGAAATCGCAACCGTTAAAGAATAACACGGTTTGCTTGACAGCTGGAAGAGAGGTCAGAAAGCCCCCAGTCTGCTTTAAAGTGGGCTCACATGTGAGGGGGAGTGTGAAGAAACTCAATATTCACATGTGAATGTAATCCCACATTGAGAAAAGAGAGGGGAGTTTACCACTTTATAAGGCAATGAGCTACTCCCTCTATTGTCAATTGGTTTTAGGATGGAACCTCCCTTGTGTTGTAAGTGGACCGTCTCTCCTCCGTTTGGGTGTGGCCCGACCCGTTTGCATATTCTAACATGGTATCAGAGCCCATGGTAAAAAGACCTGGGCATAAAAAAAAAAAACTGGGCCAAGAAACGACACGTTTGCATATTCTAACATGGTATCAGAGCCCATGGTAAAAAGACCTGGGCATAAAATAAAAAAAAAAAAAAAAAACTAGGCTAAGAAATCGCAACCGTTAAAGAATAACACGGTTTGCTTGACAGCTGGAAGAGAGGCCAAAAAGCCCCCCAGTCTTAAGTGGGCTCACATGTGAGGGGGAGTGTGAAGAAACCCGATTTCCTACATGTGAGTGTAATCCCACATTGATAAAAGAGGGGAGAGTTTACCACCTTATAAGACAATGGGCTACTCCCTCTATTGCCCATTGGTTTTAGAGTGGAACTCCCTTGACCTTATAAAGCGGACTCTTTCTCCTCAGTACGGGTTGGACCCAGACCCGATTATGAAATTCAACAATTCCAGAGCCTCTTTCAATGACGGAGCAACTCCAAGACGATTGTTATGAATATATGATTCATTTGTTTGACGAAGGGGCTTGAAAAACTGATTCATTAGGCTGCTTTAAGTGCCTTTACAACTTGGTATGTAAATTGTAAACTGTTTCTATTGACATTATTCTAATTGTTTGTAATATATATATACAATGTGGTATGTAAATTGTAAACTGTTTCTATTGACATTATTCTAATTGTTTGTAATATATATATACAATGAAGTAGCTAATATACCGTCCACTGTTAACAAGCTTTTTCTAGTACAGGAGGCGATATCCCATGTCCGATGCAGAATCAAACACGTTTAAGCAACATCCAGCTAATATACCGTCCAAGTGATTTATTAACAGAAGGTTTTTGTGTGTGCATTCCTTTATTAAGATATTATGAACATATATAGCTGCGTTTCATCTTCGTATTATCTGCGCGGCTGCACACAGCTGATGTTCATCAGAATCATCACTATGTCAAGACACTTAATAAAATAAGAGTCTAGACAGTGTTTTGAAAATGACCATCAATAAGGCCATCCATGCTGCAATTCCAATTATCTTTCTTCCTCCCAGGTTTACTTCACCCTACTTCTTTCATCCGCCGTGTTTCTTCCTCCCATGTTTTACTTTCTTTACTCTATTATCTTTCTGAATTACGAGTAATTACTTTCAACTTTCAACTACTAATGTGTTGTATTATTCATCCATTAATTGCTGTACATGATTACGGTGCAAACAATTATGAGCGAATATCAATATCATTCAATCATAAAACTGGTTGATCAAATCCAATATATTGTGTGATTGATGCAGAGTCTCGTCCAGCGACTTGATTTATATGCAAAGCTAGTAGGTCATGATGGTTGTGTTAATACGGTCGAATACAATTCAACTGGCCAGCATTTAGTTTCCGGCTCACATGATAGACAGATTATATTTTGGAATTGGGATGCAAAATCAAAATTGTTTTCGTATCCTTCTGGTCATTCAGGCAACATATTCCAGGCTAAGTTAATGCCATTAACTGATGATCGAGTAGTAGTTACTTCTGAAGCCGATGGACAGGTGACTCTACTGTCCATCTTCTTTCCTTTTCGCAATAACGACAACACACAACACATCTCCTACAACCATTCTTACATTCCCTTCTCTTTTCTCATAATCTCTTGTGCTCATTTTTGGCATTACTCTATTGCAAGTGTTTGAGGAAATATCCTTGTACTCTCGTTTCATTACAGTATTACCATGGAATTTACTATTTCCCCGCGCTAAATGTCTTAGTTGCATTGCTTTTGCATTTGCGTTCTCAATTTCCTCATTTAAGCTGGCATATAAGAGTATCACTTACTAGCTCCCGGTGCAGGTTCTCTTGACGATTTCGCTTTCTCTCTCTCCCCGAACAACAATCCAGTCCCGACCCAAACCCACGAAAACACTCACAACGGCTTGATCTTATACGGGTGTTTTCTGTAAAATCCGAATGAGACGAGATTAGGAATGGTAACCTTGGTTAGTTCATAATAGGTTTCGAGTTTGAACCCTGTGTGAGTTGTGGGACTAATTTGAAATGGGATTATATCTTCTTTAGTGGAAATGCCTTTCTCACCCGGTAATTATGTTAGATAACTTGAGGTACGCTATTCACATGATATCACGCAGGTTTTAGATTTACCAAGGTGCACCAAAGACAACTTTCGCGAGTTCTATCACTACCTAAAAAATGAAAAGGATAACTATATGAATTCGTTGCGAACTAAACCTGACTCGACTCATATAGCCGACCTGACATTGAGTTAAACCAAACAATCGACTGAAAATATCCACGTTGACACAACTGATCACGCTACTTGTATAACTAGACTTTCCTATCCCAACCCAAAATATAGCTAGTGAATATTTGGGTCTCTCAAGGGTTTGCTTGGTTGAATGTTTTAAAATCAAATTGGAATTCCACGTGATTCAAACAAGTTTATGAAATGTAATTTGAACATTCTAATTTCAATATGTAAGTGAAACCAACTGCATTTTTAAACATTACATTAAATCATCCTTAGTCTTTGATTAAAATTTTTTCAAACCAACGAAATAGTTACCTTCGTTTCAATTACTCCCGGTCATTTGTTTACCATTTCCATTTTAGAGTGTCTCATTCATTTGTTTACCTTTCTATATTAGGTTAGCTTTATATGAGTAATTTGATCTTCCAATGGGACTATAGTCTACTTGTCATTCACTAAGCATAACCACAAATGATCCCTACCCTTTTCTTAATCTTTGTGCCAAAACCAAAAGTAAACAAATGACCGGGACGGAGGGAGTACTTAAAATCGCATATCTTCTCTTCTCTTGTATTACCTTCTAGCTTCTAGTTTAATCCGTCTTCATTCCAATAGACGTGATAAAATTGACCTGATCCATAGCGGATACGATACTCAACTAAGAACCCGAGCTTAACCCGTAACTCGAATTGACAATAATTAATATGACCCAACCCGGATATTTATTGTTGCAAATGTTAAATTCATAATCGAGCCTGAGACGCACTCATACTGAGGAGAGAGAGTCCACTTTATAAACACAGGTTTCCTAAAACCAATTGACAATAGAGTGAGTAGCCTCTTGCCTTATGTTAAAGTTTCTCATCTTATTACACTCACATGTGTGATTATTGAGTTTTTTCACAGAAATTGATCAATTATCCCCCATCAACTTAATAATAATTCTAGATGATAAAACAACCCGGCTCTGAAATAACCCGACCCAATCTGACCCAAATTCTTACAAACTTAAAAAAGGCTCGACCTGAACTAAACCCTGACCGAACTAGACTTAGCAAAACCGACTCGATCCAAATGACCCGACCCGACAACCGAAGTCCAAACTCGAGCTTGACACGGCCCGCCATAACCCAACCCGTATGTTCATTCTTGCAAACTGGTAAGTTATAACTAGACCTGGCAAATGGGTCAAACGGGTCGGGTTTGGGTCGAGTCAGTTTGGGTCGGGTCATATCGGGTTTGCTCAACCTTTCGGGTCGGGTCGGGTCACTTTCGGGTTTGGGTCAGTTTTGGGTTTGGGTCACTTCGGGTTTGGGCCATTTCGGGTTTGGGTCATTTTGGGTCGGGTTATTTTAGATTCATTTCCGATTTATTTAGGCCATTTTCAGGTCAAAATGATCAAGTTAGTTTTCAAGTCAAGCCCGACGTCGAGCTAAACTCGCACGAGCCGACTTCGACCAAGCCGAGCTTGAGCTGATTGTGGGATGTCTCGTCTCATTATCAGTATATCACCCCTAATCACAATAAATTGGGTCATTTAGGATCATTTTAAATCGGGTTGTCTGTGGGTAGGTGGTTTTGGGTCGGGTCTATTTCGGGTCAGTCAAGGTTCGGGTCGGGTCAATTCGGGTGTCGGGTCATCCTCGGGTCAAGCAGTTCCGGGTCGCTTTCGGGTCTCGGGTCAGCCTTATCGGGTCGGGTTATTCGGGTCGGGTCAGTTTTGCCAGGTCTAGTTATAACAGCTGACCCAAAAATAACCCGAACCCAAAATAACCCAGCTCGACTCAAAATCAGCAAACCCAAAAATTGACCCGACCCAAACTAGTTTGTCCCGAACTCAACCGGGTTAACCCGTTTGACAGATCTACTCACCGGACCCGTTTAACCCGTTTAAAATTCCACTCTCTCGGAACAAACCAACCTTTAAAGTTGTCATTGAGCTTGTAAATTCTGGAGACTATTCCTCTGCAGCTCTCAAGTAGTCTAAGTAATCAGTACTAAAAAAAGAAGGAAGGAGAAATCAAGAAATGAAGAAGATGAGAGAAAGGGGAATGATGAATGCAATGAGATCAGGTCTAGTTGTTGTTGGTGCTCTCGCTTTTGGTTACTTAACCTTACAACTTGGTTTTAGACCTTTCTTAGAACGAGCTCAACGAACTCTTGAACTTGAACAATCTCAATTGGAACACCAAAAACAATTGGAATTTCAGAAACAACAACATTCCCAATTTCATTCTTCTGAACAACAAGAACCCTTTGATTTCTCTGATGATTCTTCTTCAATGACTAATCAAAATGATGATTGATTGTACCCATTTTTCTTGTTTTGAGGTATGTTTTCTTGCTTTTAATCAAGTTTAGTTGATTGGTTTGGTTTACATATGAGTTTGTGTAGATGGGCTTTTATTTAATTGTTTATCGACTAATTCTTGTGTAAGGCCGCCTTAGACTATATAATTTTGTTGTAAAAGGATGCTTTTTTTATCAGTTGGTCTACAATTGTAGACGGGCATATCCGTCTACAATTGTTGGTTTCCCACTTGCTTCTTTGTGAGAGGGATCCGACCCGTCTACAATTGTAAGCAGATATGCTCGTCTACAATGAGAATTTGTGTTTTTTTTATAATGTTAATGTAAACTGGCCTTAACTATGTGATCAATTTATGTGCTGGTTGAAATTGATCACTTAAGTTTGGTTCTTGAATGGGGCATATAAATAGGGAGATGAGCTAAATGATGGGATAGTGGATAATACTTAATTCCATTGCATTGTGATTGATTACTTTCAATTAGGGTTCATTCTGAAAATGATTGGAAAAGAATTACAGCACATTTCACCCCTTCTCCATTTTGTATGTTTTCGATTTGCTCGTTCAATTTTGGAGGACAGTAGATGGAATGGTAATCATCCTACGGAGTATTTGGGATGGAGGCAGTATTTTAATGGTTCAGTTGTTTAAGGAAGGATGAATATGTGATTTATTTGTTTGACAAAGGGGTTCGAAAATCTACTTCAGTAGGCTGGTTTCAGCGTCTTTAGAGCTTGTCAAGTCATACTGGTTCTAATGATTTTCTAATGGCGTGTTTTGATCAATGAAATAGCTCTGGTGCTTCTGCGACTAAGCGTGACCTGACGTCTGCTGGCGCTCACTTTTATTCTCTCTTAGAAACCATGTAACCGATGGTTGAGTGAAGTGTAATACATTATGTCACATCTTAAGGGTACATGAGAGGGCTCTTAGCAAACACAGACATCATCATGTGAAGCTGATTCTACTTAGTGGACCGTATAAGTTGACCTCAGACTTGATTACTGGAGAGGACTGAGGACCTTGTGTGCCTAGACTCGGTAGTTGTGAAGTAGGCATAGCGCAGCAAGAGGCTCCTTATGTCCTCCAATCTGAGTCTTTAAACCTTGCCGCTAGTAACAAGCATTTTCTTGCACAAGAGATGTGTTTCCTTGCCGGCCTTGTAGGCAATCACATTTAATCAACCATCCGCTAATACTACAAAAGGCTTTCGTGTGTCCATCCATATACTAGATACTATGAAACATATTGCTGCATTTGATCTTCGTAGCTGTACACAGTTGATGTTCATCACTCCTTCAAGAGTTTTAAATCTGATGTCCTTTACGACTGTAGACTGTAGAGCCCTCTTCTCATGAAAGAATGATTCATAGCCCTAAGTCTTGCAAACAAACACCCTCAAATCACATGAGATCTTGAATCAGTCAAGTTCCTAAACATGACTAGCAATAAAAGCACCCATGCCATTTTCTTACAGAAATTGGCATTCCTAAGCTGTCGATCTATCATATATCAGTTACCTTTCTCCTGCTTTAGGCTCTCTTGATTTCTAAACTCGCTGGTTTCGTTTGCTCTCCTACCAAGTGCTCTTGGGACGACTGAGAAAGGTCTGAAGAAGATTTCTGAGCTTTGTAACTTCATTCCCATGTGAGACAGGTTTAGACAGAATTATAGAAGATCTATTCCTAATTTTGATTAAGAGCAATTATTTGAACTGTTATTTTTCCCAATTTATATCTGCTATCATTGTTGCGTGACTGGATTTTGTTAAATTTGCATGATGCACCAAGGCTGTAAAAGCCATTTCCTGCTCTTTTGCTTTGAGTGTAATCTAGCACTTCCAGCTTGTTGATTTTAGGAGCGACAATATTTTGGTGTGCAGCTTTGTATTAATGCCTTTAGATGGTCTCTTGTAGGAAGGTGGAATATGGGGCTCATTGATGTCCATTCTTTAAATTAGCCTAGAGATTCAGGAAATCGGCTCACTACTATTTTTATCTTTGAATATGAGAAAAAAAAATTAAATGACTATTTGTGTCTATATCGTGGAATAGTCAAATTTCAACGCATTACAATCCATTTTCATTTTGAGTCATTCGAAAACAGTCTGTATTTGTAACATTTGGATAATGTCGCTTATATTCGACACCCTTACTGAGTCACAAGCAATAGCCTTTGAGACACTAGGCTAATGTTAATTATGGAAAAGTTCCCGTGATTTACATTGGTGGGAGAGTATGGATCTAATCCCATAGTTGAACCTAATAATCTATATTGTTATATAGTTGAGTGCCAATGTGTAACCATGCAATTTTCATTTTGAGTATCTTAGAACAATATTTTTGTATTTTGCACACAGGGATAACGCCGCGTACACTTGACCCCCTTACTAAGGTAATATTAATTAGGGAAAAGTTCCCGAGCTTTAATGGAGGGGGGGGGGGGACACATCACTAACGATAGTGTGTACTATAAATCTAGAAAACCGTAAAAGAAAAATCATACTGATGTAAACACGCCATTACCAACAGAGTGTCTGTTGAAGTAAACATGGCATGTGTAAATGTGTAATGGTGTGTAGTTTGATACTCTGAAATTGTAAGCAAATCCAGTACAGTGTGTACCCCTTTTCCGTGTCCTTCCGACCTCCAACTACTTTCACCTCCCAACACCTCCACTACAATCCAATTTGCCCCACCACAAATCAACTTCACTTAACTATTGAGCAGCTCCTTTGCCCACTTGGTTATTTGACCACCGTCAATACCACCTCCGTTCGCTACTCTCAACACCTGCGTTCGACCACCCATCGTCACCATAATTTGAAGCCACCGCTCCCCCACCCCAAATCAATCACAACCACCAGCTGACATCAAACCACCTCCACCTCCTTTCTTCTGCCATTTCCGCACCATGAGACCCAATATCAATCTCAAACTGCTCACCTTAACCCATCGCTTTCACCCATTTTGAATCATCACTAACGGTGGTCTGGTGGAGTTTTTAGTTGATGGGTTGGTGAGGGGTGGCGCTAATTGGTCTTGGGTTGGTTGTGTTTTGCTTGGTTATGGCTGTGGCCTGTGCTCCTCGGTGGCCTGAGAACTGAGAAGAAGCGTGGTGTTCTGGTTTGTTTGTGGAGCCGGAGGTGTGAAGTGGAGGACGGTGAATCCGGTAGTGGTTAATGACCGGAGTGGGTTGTGTGAATTGGTGGTGGGAAATGGGCTTGTGGTTGAAGTGTAGGATGGAGGTTGTACGAATGATTGAGAAGATCCATTGACATTTATTGTAGAAGAGTAAGAGACACGCCAATGCTAATGACACATTTCCTTTATTTTAACACCATCTGCAAGATTGCAATGGCGGATCTGTCTCTAAAATAATTTTTTCCTGTTGTAAAAAACTGTAAACCTGCCATAACAAATTTACTTTTAACCAATCAGTGCACTAGTATTGTTTTTTGGAAGTAATAAAACAATAATTCACTAGCCTGTACTAGAAATGTGAAGTTTACTGACAATTACTTTTGACCTTCCTAACAGGACTCGAGGACCTCTCCTATATCAAGATGATATCCCGGCATTCTCATGTTATCGGAAGGTTTATGTTGATATCCACAGCCTTAGCTTGCCACAGATTGCTGGCTCTTTGTTGGTATATGGCTCTTTCGTTCGGTTATGGGCCTATGTCTCATTTTCCTAACAATTTTTTTTTTTGACAGAAAACAATTAATGTTTCCGTAGATGAAGTACTTGCTTTGCATGCATAGCCAAAGGCCTTTCGCAATGGCTAGTCTGATTTGTTAAGCTTCTCGACAGTTGATCAATGAATTTATATGACTCGTGTGTGTTCCAAGGTCGGTTAGTTTAGCACATGAAACGTTCCTAACTAGTCACTTTCTCCATTTTATCATTTCGCAATTCACATCAACCGGAATTCCCCGTGTATTGTTTTTGTTAGTAACTTGATGAGTCGATGATCATTTTGCTGCTCTTTGAATGGTGCGAATCGTCTCGAAATAAAACTAATTTACGGACTGTTGCTTTCTGTTTGATTCTGCATGTTTATGTGAGGAATAGTGTGGTGATCTTGTAAGCAATCGTAAACATACATGATGTGTCTATCAGTCTATGTTGACACACCACCAATCTGTACATGAAGTACGTCTTAAGTTTTGTTAATTCAATTATTTTGGTGGTGTGTTACCATCTCACTAATGTCGACCAAATGTGACCAAATAATCCTTATTACTATGTTAGTGACTAATTGCCCATAGTTAGTAATAATTCCAAAAACGAGCACCGCGTAAAATACCAATATATCTTTGGATATAAACTTACTCGTGTAGAATTCGAAAGTTATTGTGATCAGGGAGGGACGAAGTTAGGTTTAAATTCTACATAGGGCTGAAACATCAATCTTATCCACATTTCAAATCATAGTATTGTGTTTGGAAAAAGTTATTGCTTATACTTATTTCACCAAAAAAAACTCTCTGCGCCATGGTCTGATTTGCGTGCTCAGCTTCATCTCATTTGCGACCCCAATTCAGCGAGGTGATGTTACATTAACGAATTAGGCAGTGACAACTTAGGTAGTACCAAAACGGACACGGACAAGCACATATGACACGGCATCCCATAAAATCTAGGATAGGAAACACGTTATTTGAATTTATAAAATAAAATATTCTATAATTATAAACGTACGATTTTATTTTTATAAAATATTTGATATTAAATTTAAATAAGTAAAATTAAAACTTGACATTGACTACAACTCATTCTCGTTTCTTACCCAAACCCATATTTTAATTAATCTCTTTCAAAGTTTCATTCCTCGTCCAAAAAATACCTTGGACACGTGCTCAAATAAATGAAGAAAGTAGGATACAGCTTTATAGGTGTCCGACACATTTTGACACGTGTTCCACGAGTGTTGTGTCGGATACGGGTATTGAATACGGCACAACTAGTTATGAGGTGTGTCCGTGCTACCTAGGCGACATACCGTGACTGTAACCCAAATTGGGATTTGGTACTATGGGTCCAGTGTCCACGTGAGAAAATCTCGTCAAATATACATGCATTATAGCTTGTATGACGAGTAGCAATTTTCTGTTGCCTAATTACGTTATTTGATCGAAGATGACATATAAGAGCTCTATGCATTATGCCATTATGTTAGGCAGAGGATGTGAATGATATTAATAATACACTGTTTAATAATGATATTAATATAAGAGCTCTATGCTTGACTCGTCTTAAACTTACGATAGGTCGCCTCGTCAGAAGTAAGACTTACATTAAGTTCAATAATGCACTTAAGTACTTAACGAAGATGTAAGCGTGATAGATAAATTATCCGAAATCTGGCAGCCTAAATTAGACGTGATATGTTTCCAACCACTGCATTATAACTAAATTAATAATGAAGAAGCCTAGATTATATGAAGGAGAGTGGTAATTAACAATTTAACATGATCAGTTGACGGCTGTTTTGTAGCTCCTGTCTCATTATTGCTTACGAACGTCGGTTTACACGCTCTTCCTCACAATTTTCTCTATTATGCTATTTATACAAAGAATGCCGAATTAATCAAGATAAAACTTTTGAACCGAAAGTGAGACCACATTTTTTAACTCCTCCTTTAAGTCGTTTTATGATGATACACGGGAATTAAGAAAAACTACTGAAAATGTTATTTCGTATAATGAACTCCTAGGTTTGGTGTTCGGTCCGTCCGAATTTCCTTTATTTATCATTAATTTTTTGTTTTGAAACAGAATTACAGAATTGCATTAGACGTTATAAATTTACCATTTATAATATATTATTCTATGATATAGATGTAAAACTTATCAAACAAACTATGAGACAAATTCATTACTCTCGTTATTAATATTACTCCCTCCGTCCCGGTCAATTGTTGTCATATTCTTTTTTTGGGTGTCTCAGTGAATTGTTGTTTTTTCTATATGAGGAAGGTTTTCTACGAGTAATTTGATCACCCAATTCGACAATTGTCCACAAATGGTTATCCACTTTTTCCTTGGTCTTTATGCCAAAATAAAAGGATAACAATTCACCGGAACGGAAGGAGTATTACTTTCCCCACATCCCTGGTTAATACTATTACTTTGACTAATCACTTGGTTATCATTATTAATTTGACTACTCCCGCTACTTTTCCATGATATAGATGCAAATTTATCAACCAAATTATTAGACACATATTTACTACTCTCGCTATTAATATTATAACTTTCACTACATCTCATGTAAATACTATTATTTCACTACTCCCGCAGTTACTATTGTTACTTTAATTACTCCCGTTATTTTTAAAGTTAAATTCAATATTACTCGTTAATTTTATCAAAATAATATATTTAAATAAAAAAAACTTTCCTAGTGCGTAATTGTTCATACTATCTAATTTACGATAAATTATTATAATCAAAAAGGGATAATCAATTAAGATATACGGACTGTAATAAAAAAAACATCAGTAAGTCTTGCTTAAGACGGGCAATATCCGTCTTAAGCTTAAGACGGGTCAAATACTACCACATGGTTATAATAAATACAACTTTTTTGGTATTTCCTAGGCAACAAGTGGGGTAATTTGGTATGTATTTAACTCGTATTAAGTTTAAGACGGATAATACCCGTCTTATATGAGAATTTGTAAGAAAAACATTATTTTCGATATTTGCCTTACTATTTCTCTAAACTTTCTCGCGATCAGTGACTAACAAGCTTTGGATAAGGGGAAGAAAAATTAAGTGTCCAATTGACCATTTGCTAAGACGAAGTAGCTAGCAACTTTGAATAAGAGCTTTTTAGTAAAGGCTATTAATTATTGAAAACTATAATTGCTAAGAAGGTCAATTATGTAATGCATTCTTTATCTTTATCTTTATCTAAAGAAAATTATGTAATGCATTCTTTATCTTTATCTAGAGAAAATTATGTAATGCATCCTCTTCGAGCCCAGCTTATATCACAACTATTTGTAATACTTCCTCCCCTCGGTTTAATTTTCCTAATTTCTATGTCGCTGCCTCTGTTTGACCATGTAATTTCATAGTACCTGTTTTTACTAAAGTAAATTTATTAACAAAAAAATTTAAAAGTTTATTTTTTTTGCAAATATTTGAAAAGAAGGTAGCTTATTGAAAGGTAAATGTCAATTTTATATTGAAAGTTCTACTTCGTATATTGAAAAGTAAAATGTCCAATTTATATTGAAAAATACGTCCCAGTTAATTGTTATCATTTGTCTTTTGCACGTTTGTTGATTGTCTTTTGGACGTTTGTTGATGCTTATTTCAATTCGTTAATATCTTCAGTTACATATTTGTAAAAATTGTAGAATTCTTATATTCATAATGTCTTCGCAAAGAATCAAACAAGATAACACATAACTATATTTTATATTAGGAAAAATTACAATTTACTACCTAATATTCGGCATTTTTTTCAATAAAAATTATTTTAAAAATTTTCTTCGCTTTTAAATAGTGCCCGAAAAACAAATAATAACGATTGATCGGAGAATACGTGATTGTAATCTCAAAGTTACATTGAAAAGTTCTACGGAGTATATTGAAAAGCACAAATTCTCATTTGTGACGGATTGACCCGTCGCAAGCTTGCGACGGGTCAATTCACTCTCACAAAGTGCAAGTGGGGGTGCAAGTGGGTGGGAAATGGAGCCCCCCACTTGCACCCCCACTTGCACTTTGTGAGAGGAAATGGACCCGTCACGATCCGTCGCAAGCAAGACTTATTGATTGAAAAGTATAATGACATTTTATTTTATACAGTATATTTGAACGCCCCCAAATTTCTTGAATGTCGACTTCACATTAGTATACGGTGTACCCCTCATCTCGATTTCCATGGCATAGTCACTAGTCAGCATCCATATTGTCATGGATGATGCATTTGGTGATTTCTATCCTTTTACCACTTTTAGTTTGTAGTATCTTGATGGGAGACTAGGAGAGTACCCCATATAGCAAATTTTTCATTCCATTTTCCCTTCTTATTTTAGGGCGATGATAACGTAATTATCGTTTTATTTTATGCACTCAAATATAAGTTAACTAGTTTTAAACTCGTGCAAAATTATACGTGACTGTTTTAAAAAATTTGATATAACAAATGTTGTAATATATTGTAAGTCATATGTTATGGAATAGGTCTTGTTAAAGACCGTCTTAAATTTTAAAATTAATGCTATGTTATAATGTTGTGAAGTTGTTTATATAACATCCTTTCGAATTTTGATTAAAAAAAATAAGTTTGTAAAAAGAAAAAGATGTAAAAGTAAGGGTGTCATTTTTGCGGGACATATGTGGAGAAAGGGTACTTCATCCCCGCACTTATTAACTTCAATCCATAACCACATTTACACCACCGCCGTAGCGAGTGAGACTTTTGTTACCATCATCGCCCGACGTGTCGAAATAACAATTGCATCACCTTGCGGATACCCAATTACAACCCCTATTATCTAACAATTACCCATTTTTTAAGTCGTACACCTATTTATTAGAAATTTAATTTGTTTTATGGAAATTAAACTAAAACAAATTCTAAAGATTTCGGTACTATCAAGTTTATATTTTTTGGCTTTACAAAATCAAAAGCATGTGATTCTTTAATCTAAAAGAATCCACTAAGAGTTGTACTTTCAAAAATGATATTTTATCTTAATTGTGTAAAGATTAACTCCATAGAAGAAGAAACTTAAACATAAAACATTAATATACTAAGTTCTTGATTTTACTCCGATAATATCATCAATGCAAACCCAATTTTTAGCACAAATTGAAATTTTAAACCAATTGGCCAAATCTCTTCATTTACATCATCAATGAAAACCCAATTTTTTTATTTTATCCGATATAAAAAAAGAAGATTTGTGTTTGCATGTCTCAAAGGCTTGATTTTTATGTTAGTAATCATTTTTTATTTAGTTTTGCATTTTTTTTTAATACAAACTAGTTTTACCCCCGTGCAAATTGCACGGGCTTGTTTTTCGAACATTGTTTTTATCATATAAGTAAATAACAATGTTAACTTTTGCAATTCACAGGCGCCAACATAGAATAGTTCATATAAAATATTAAACCCAATACATTAACACTCTTGTATCAAACATGAAATAGGTATTAAAAGAATAATTAAAACATTCTAAATAACATTATGAATTAAAAAATTATATAAAAAACTTGATGTTTATAATTACTACGTTAGAAGTGATGTAAGTACTGATATGATTAAAGCGATAATAACAAACTTGATTTATTTTTTAGATAAATTATACTCCCTCCAATTTTTCATCTTCTTCCCTCTTTCCATATTGGGCCAATTGTGGTGATCTTCCCTCTTTCCTTATTTGTGAGTAGTTGTGTGGTCCAAATTTAATTGAATGTGGGGTAGTGTGTTTTGTGTGGTCCAAATTGATTTCCTTAATCCTTGTATCCAAAAGAAAGGAGAAGAACATGGTAAATTAGAGGGAGTATATTTCTGTTGTAAAACGGTTAGCATACAACATCTCTGACATGCTTCTGAGCATGTTCTGACGCGAGTCACCTGACTTATTTCCGACATGACCAATATTATAAATTAACCCATTTGATTGTGTTAAAATAAACTATATTTTAATGAAGTGAATATTTAATAAGTCGATAGTTTCTCACCAATTGGTATTCACTTTATTAAACTGTAATTTAATTTGTTGATTTTTTAATTATAATTTTGCAAACTGGCCTGATATGGTTATATATATATTATATAATTTAATTTATAAGTATATCTATATTATTACTAATATTATTTTCCAATAAAACTGACATGACTAATAAACACCAATTTAAGATTATATCATACTTCAATTGAAGGAGAGTATTTTTAGTTACATGAGTATTTTCTTACTAATTTGTGTATAAGTGGGGAAAATAATATATAAAATGAATTTTTAATTTATATTTGGTAAAAAATTAATGATCCTAAAACAAACGTGTATTAAATTTTCATTGGAATTATTCGTAAATATAGAAATAAAAAATTTAATGCATAAATCATTTTGTAAATATTAATCATATTTTAGAAGGTGTATTTTAATTAAATGAAGTAAGAAAGCTAGTGGGGCCTTGTCTATATGCTGAGGTGCCTTCACCAAATGGTTCTAAATGTTTGTGTTTTAATAGAAAAAAGATTGTATAGGTATGTTGTATATCAAATATTAGTAATTTACACCATTTCTACATAATTTATATTTAATAATTAAGTTTGACTTTCTAATTTTGCTCAATCGTGAAAAAAGAAAATTGTGATTTATTATGAATAATTTTTGACGTGTTATTTTGAACTTGTTTGATTTAATAGATAAGAGATTTAAAATATTCAATTTAATAGAGGATTAAAAAAACATAATACTCGTACAATATAGTGTTTTGAAAATATTGCATTTAAAAAGTATCTTCCTTTCTAACTTTTTCCTTTTTATTACTCCTAATAAAATGTACCATTGAATTAATGAACGAAAAATTTGATATTTTTATAATATTATTGCTTATGAATAATAAATCGTTGAAAGAATAATATTTTTTGCCGCCTTGCCGGATATTTTTAAGTTGCAATTAATTTTTGTTTGAGCTACAATGATACTCAGCAATATTTAGATTTCGACTTTCGTTTTATTTTTATACTTTTAGAAAAATAAAATTATTATTGAATTATATGTACTTGGTTTGTGGAGTTGAGAAAAGGAAATTAAAGAAATAAAAGTGGATGGTGGCCCACCATAAAGAAATGCAAAAGATTTATGGTTGATAACGTAAGTGAAAGAGGATTGAGTAAATGTATGTGTTTTAATATATAGAGGATTAACTACGACACTAATTATTTAAATAACACTTAGTTTGTGCATATGACATACGACCACGCTGTATGAAAAGATATATAAAGTTAATGGGATAATAAGAAGAGAGCAGATTCTTTGTCCCGATTTCTAATGTTATAACAGAAATGAGAAATAACAAATAAAGAACAATAAAGACAATAACACATATTTACGTGGTTTGCTAACAATGTGTTAGCTACATTCACAGGGCAAAAGAGAGGAGAGTTTTATTCATGTTGAGGACTTTTACAGAGTTTTAGATTCATATTCAGAAGTTATGATATTCATAACTGTTAGGGTTAGGCTTCAAAAATTTATATACTACTCTCTAAGACATACTCCCTCCTATTCAATGTATTCTTCCCCTTTCATTTTGGCTCTTAGATTAAGGAAATGAATTTTAACCGCACAAAATACACTACCCCACACACAAATGAATTTAGACCACACAAAACACACTACCCTACATCCAAAAAAGGAAATAGGGAAGAAAACATGAATAAACGAAAAAAGAAATAGGGAAGAATACCATGAATAGGAGGGAGTAATACAGAAAACCTAGAAATGCCCAAAACATACTATATGACCAAAACAGAATCCTAGCCCAACCAGTTAACAGATACCGTGGGCAAATCGAGATCGGATCGGACAAAGTTCGACTCCAGCCTAGGCTCGACTTGAGAGCTTAACGAATCAAGCCGAGTAAACGTTGGCTCTACTTAGAATGCTCGCGAGCAGCTCGAATTTGTGTGATAAGATAAAATATTGCTCATATTTAATAAAAATATTTTATCATGATTATATATTTGTATCTCATATATCAAATGTGTCACTTATTTGCAAATTGTTTTTACATATAACCTTCGAGTCTTATTATTGAAAAATATTTGAAGACAAAAAAAAAAAAAAACCAACAATTTTAAATTTGAGCTCGCGTTAAAGCCCGTTAGCTTGATAACGAGTACATTTGTTTAAGCTTGAGATCGGCTCGAGATCGAGTTTTAATTCTTGAGCACAAGTCGAGCAAGACAAAGCTCGGGCTCGGCTCGGCTTGTTAATATCCCTAAATTCGAGGTTTTGCATGACCAATATTATGATTAGTGACAAAATTTTATAGCGTGTATTTATAGTTAAGTTTAAGAGCATCCTCTAGCTTACAACTAGTTTTTCACTTTAATACTCAAGAAATTAAATGGAACTTTGATTTTTCTTTATGAGAAGTATTCGATGGGTATTTATTTCATTTCTACTTGTCACTCTATAAAATGGTCATAAAGACACGTATGCAGGAAAATATTTAACGGATAAGGGTGTTTGATGCATGGATTAAATGAACATGAGTATGAACATAATTTTAATTCACACGAAGTGTATAATTTATTAATCTGTGCATTGTTATCCCTAGTTAGATATGTTGCACGTCAGCTAGTCTTTCTTCGGATAACTTTGGTCTTGACAATTAAAAAGGGTTAAATATTATTTTATACGTAGACAATTTTTTTTACGATTTATATATATTTTACGTTTGTCTTACCCATTTCATATTAGTATGTTTGACCAGTCTTAAATTTAAGATGAATATACCCTTCTTAGATGAGACTTTACCGTTGCACATATACAAGCTTAATACTTCGGTCTTGTTTGATTACTTGATACACAACAGATTATTATTAACAGAAACACATTGGCCAAAAAAATTATAAATGACATATTTGATGGCGGGTTCTACTAGTATATTTTAATTAACACATTTAGTAAATTTGTTGGTAATTAGTTGTTTGAATTAATAGAATTTTATATCTATGTTGAAGGGTTTGGATTCCAAGTACCTAAGAAGGGGAGGGGGTGAATTAGGTACCACTTTAAAAATTTCAACTTAATCTTTATTGTTTAAAGAAAGTTGATGGAGTTAAGAAGAGTAAATGGATACACTAAATGAACAAGGTTATCAAGAGTGTATAGCTAAAGTAATAAGTTGCTGTAAAGTGAACGTCACAGTGAGTCTGACTGTTACTTTGTTCGTTTTAGCAGATGAAGTAAAGGCTACAATACGAAAGTAACAGTATTCGAGACTGTTGCACTAGACAGAAATGCGAAATACACAAGTAAAGAAAAGTGCAACGGAAATTAAACAAACAACAAAAATAACACAGGAGTTTTGAATTGGTTCAGCCATTTTGAAAGGCCTACGTCCAATCTTCTTCTTATTGATTCAATTAAGTAATCTACTCCGACTACCTAAGACCCTTACAATAAAAAGGACCAACAACCTACTCCGGTTGCGAAATGAATTCGAGACTACTCCGTCTCAAACTCGACTCTTCTTCTAAGAAAGTTACAAGATCAAATTCCCTGATTTTGTTCTTGTGGAAAGAACGAAGGCGAATTCATTAAGATCTAACTATTCTAGATAGAAGAATACAATACTTAACGCAACAGTTGTCATGTCTGTAACTTTTGAAGGTTTTTAAGAAAGTTTGCAAAGATTAAAAGCTTAAGAACTTTTGAAGAAAATTTGCAAAGCAGTAAGTTTGATTTCTCTGGAAAGCCTTGGAAATGAGAGAGGTGAGCTCTCTATTTATAGAGGAAGAAGTGATTTGAAAAGGTTAAAGGAGAGCCTTGAGAAAGTCCACTCTCAAGCATGTGGGCAAAGTGAATGTCCTTGCATAAAGCTTTCACAAGATACAAAGTGTCTCAGAAAAGAGGGCTGCTCAAGATGCATGAAGTGTTTTACCCTTAGTGAAAGTCATAAGATGACAAACTCATATGGGAACAAGCCAAGTGTTGCTTTTCTTTTTGAGAAAAAATTTGTTTGTGCAAATGAGGAAAAACACTTTCAAATGATTCCTTCTTATCACCTTCAAATCACGTTCAAAATCATTTCAAAAATGGTTCAAGTAACTTTTCAAAAGCAGCAGGAAGATTTTGATTTAGAAAGTCTTTGAAAAGTTTCAGACATGTGCAACAGTCGTCCTCACTGTTACACTGAACAAGTGAGGTGACGGTTGCCAAGACTGTTGCATTTGTAAGTACCATACTCTTCTACCTTTACAATAGACGACTCTTTACAACACGATTCTTCTTGGGCATTTCAACTCTTCATCTACGTACTCTTGCTTGGAGATTGGTCTTGCTTGGAGACTCAAGATTTCCTGAAAACTTAACTAAGAAGTATACATTAGTTAGGCTTGTCATCATCAATCAAACTAGCTCAACAAATTCCCCCTTTGATGATGACAAGCCTTAAGAACACATAAATCTAAAGATAAGTTCCCCCTCAAAAGTTTAGTCCAAGGCAAATGATTTCAATGATAGCACAAAGAGAAGTGACGGTAGTAAGCATATGACAAACAAAACCAAGAGAGTTAGTAAGCAAGATAATTCTACTAAGTCGACAAGCAAGAGTTTAATCAAAGATATGCTTATGTAATGTGTGTTTAGCCTTTTCCCCCTCTTGACATTATCAAAGGGGCAACGATACTCATCCCGGACACAGAACACAAATGCACAAGATAGCACAAAATCCGCACTAGAGAGGTCAAAATGACATAGTCAACACAGATAAAACATGTTCATTGTTACACCACCAGAATGATATGTTAGAAAATGATCAAGTGTTAAATTACACCACCAAAATAAAATAAGATAAGGTTATAATAAGTAGGGAAGGGTTAAAACATGATCATTCTTCATCCGAGCCATCCTCGGAGCCGTCCTCGTCACTTGCAACACCATACTTATCCTTGATAATATTTGACAGAATGTCCACTTCACCTTTGGTAGAATCTACTAATTGTTGAAGCACATCCAACTTTTCCTCGACCCAAGTCTTTAAACCCCGAATCTCAGCCAAAATAATCCCACACATTTCTTCATTAACCCCACCTTTGCTAGATGAGCCTACCTCCACGACCTTATCTTTGGCGAATTTCACATCCTCCAGTTTCCCTTTTGATTCTTTTAGCATCATTTTACCCAAGTTCCCCGTGGTCATAACATCATAAAGTCCGAGAGACCCCACGGTTTTATCAGTCAGTACACCCTTAGCTTTTAGAGCTAGGGAGATCCAGAGGCCATAGGGAAGACGAAGAAGGTCTTTGAGAGGGAAGTTCCTTTTTTGAATTTTGGAGGCTAGGACGGATATTCGGTGACACATAAGTCGGGGTAGGCTGATTTGTTTGTGGGTGGCTAGGTGAAAGACAAGGTATTGTTTGGCTATTGAGAGTTTTCCACGGTCATTTGAGGGGTAGATGGTTCGACAGATGAGATTGAACAAAAGACGGTGTTGGGTGAGCAATTTTTTGGATTCAAGAGTGGTGCAAACTTTGGTTTTGGGCATTAAAGTCTTAGCCACATCTAAGGGGGCAGCAAATTGAAGAACTGGCCAGACTTTGTCAGAGGGAATTTTATCGTAACCATCATCGGTCACTCCAAGAACATCAGCAAGGAAAGCAGGAGTGATGGAAAATGACTTATCATTGACTCGGGCAGATAGTGTCAAAGAGTCAGACACTCGGACTATTGCATAGAACTGGAGGATTTCACTAACATATACCGGATGTGGAGTCTCAAGCAACGTGCCCCATCCTTGAGCATCAATGGCGTCGCCGAAAGTGGTAAAAGCAGGAGAGGAAGAGTACCATTCACTCGTATAGATCCGCGGGTTATGAATGACAACCTTTTTTAGTAGAAGTTCACAGTTGGCCAAAGTGGATGGTTGTAGATCTAGTTTGAGAAGTTGGTGCTTGATGACCCGATTTTGATATTTGTTGGTAACAGGAATCGGATCATTTGAAGAAATATAGACCCATTTCTGCCTTTCTTCCTTCCCTTTGGCCCGTTTACGAACCGGTTCATCTTCCTCAACATCAGGTTTTTCATTGTTTCCCGCGACATCGGTATCATCAACATCATCCTCAAGATTAATTTCCTCTATTATTGTCGGCATGGGCCCAGATCGGCCACGCTTCCGAGTGACCGGCTTTCGAGAAACAGCCGGTCCCTTACCCTTTCCTTTCTTTTTGGATTTTGATTCGGGTGAAGTGTTATCGGGACCTTCTTCAACATTTTCAGGAGCATCATCAACAAGAGAGGAGGAGGTCACCGGAGGCTCGGTGGAAGAAGAGGTTGGGTTTTGGGAAGGATCAAGCGGTGGCAAGATACAAATGGGTTCGACGGTTAAGGGTTCGCCGGTAGCCGGCGGTGGTGGAGGAGATGAGGGTTTAGTTGTGTTGGGAACGGTTGAGGCGGATGAAGGAGTTGAGGATGTAGACATGATGAGTTTGGTTGATTTGATGTGAAGTGTGGTATTAAAAGAGGTTTTTACCATAGTGGGGTTAGGTTTAATGAGGGTAATAATGAGGGAAGGGTGAGGGGTTGTGTCGGTTGGGATAGGACGGGTAGTTTTTAGTGGGTAGATAGGGTTTGTTTATTTGAGTGGTTTAATTTGAGTTTGTTTATTTGAGTGGGTAAATGGCAGTAACTTTGAACATGAGATAGTCAAATGTTGAGTATGCAATTAAGGACAAAAATGTGCAGGAAAATCATGATAAATTGAAACACATGTGAATTAGAATAAGGAAGAGTATACTTACAAGCCAATTCTCGTCAATCATGTAAGGGATTAGACACACACACACATTAATCACATACAATTAATTAAACCAATTTGTAACCGAAGGTTCTCAAATTGTTCTCTTGCTAGTGGTTTCGTAAAAATATCCGCTATTTGATCTTCGGTTTTGCAAAAAATAAGCTTAATATTTCCTTTCTCTGCGTGATCACGAAGAAAATGATGACGAATCTCAATATGCTTAGTCCTAGAGTATTGAATGGGATTTTTGGAAATGTTTATGGCACTAATATTATCACACATAATAGGAATAGAGTCATAAATCATACCAAAATCTTGAAGTTGTTGACGTACCCAAAGAAGTTGTGAGCAACAATGAGCGGCACTAACATATTCGCTTTCGGCCGTTGAAAGAGCTACCGTATTTTGTTTCTTTGAACCCCATGAAACGAGACAAGGTCCAAGGAACGTGGCAATCCCGGAGGTGCTCTTTCGGTCTACCGTGCATCCCGCAAAGTCGGCATCGGAAAATCCTACAAGATCAAGGGGACAATACAACGGATACCACAAGTGGAGATGTTGGGTTCCAATCAAATATCGAAGAATTCGTTTGACGGCTTTGAAATGGGATTCTTTCGGATTTGATTGGAACCGAGCACATAAACAAACACTAAAGAGAATGTCGGGACGACTAGCGGTTAAGTAAAGAAGAGATCCAATCATACCTCTATACACCTTGTCACTTACATTTTTGCCATTTTCATCCTTGTCCAACTTGGAAGTAGATACCATAGGTGTAGAGTATGATTTAGCATCCGTCATCCCGAATTTCTTAAGCATTTCTTTAATATACTTTTGTTGATGAATTAGGATTCCTTCTTTGGTTTGTTTGATTTGAAGTCCAAGAAAGAATCCTAGTTCACCCATCATGCTCATCTCGAATTCCGATTTCATTAATTCGGAAAAGTACACACAAAGAAGCTCATTAGTAGCACCAAAAATGATGTCATCGACATACACTTGCACAATCAACAGTCCATCGGACTGTGACTTTAAGAACATGGTTTTGTCCACGGATCCTCTTCTAAACCCGTTCTCAAGTAGGAATTTTGACAATCTATCATACCAAGCACGGGGTGCTTGTTTTAAACCGTAAAGAGCTTTGTCCAACTTGAAAACGTGATTAGGAAAATCATTGTCCAAAAACCCCGGGGGTTGCTCAACAAAGACATCCTCTTCTAAATAGCCATTTAGAAAAGCGGTTTTAACATCCATTTGGAAGAGTTTAATGCCTTTGTGAGCCGCAAAAGCAATAAGTAATCGTATGGCCTCAAGTCTAGCTACCGGTGCATAGGTTTCATCATAGTCAATACCCTCTTGTTGATTGTAACCTTGCACCACTAGTCTAGCCTTGTTCCTTACGATTTCTCCGGAATCATCAAGCTTGTTGCGAAAGACCCACCTAGTACCAATGACGGTACGATTAGGTGGCCTAGGGACCAAGTGCCATACCTCATTTCTCTTGAATTGATTGAGTTCTTCTTGCATTGCAATTACCCAGTCAGCAACAGTCAGAGCGACTGTTACGGCAGGTTCAATTTGAGAGAGAAATGCATTGTGTGCACAGAAGTTGTTGAGAGAGGCTCTTGTTCTTATTCCAGATCTGATGTCACTTGTCAGATTTGACAAAGGATGTGAGTTTTGATGTTTCCACTTCTTTGGCACGAAGGGGACTTCTTCCCTTTCAACAGCAACAGTCTGAGTGACTGTTACTTCCTGGTCGGATGTTGGTCCTTCATCAGAGTTGGAGGACTCTCCCTGTTCAACAGTCAGAGGGACTGTTACAGTCTGGGAGGTAGAAGCAGTAGCAGAGTTACTGTTGATTCCCCCTGAGTTGATGCTGTCTGTAACAGGTAACAGTCTCTGCGTCTGTTGCTGATCAATGATATTCGAATTGTTCAAGGCTTCTTCTTGATTAAACACAAAGTCTTCTCGCACAAGCCCAATCTCGAATTCATCATCTTCCTCATCAATTTGTACCTGCTCAAAGAGACTAGATTCATCAAAAATGACATGTACACTTTCCTCAATCAACATAGTCCTCTTGTTGTAAACTTTGTAGGCCTTGCTATGATTAGAATAGCCAATAAAAACCGCTTCATCGCTACGTGGATCGAATTTACCCAAATTATTTTTACCATTGTTGTGAACAAAACATTTGCTACCAAAGCATCTAAAGTATGAAATGTTGGGCTTTCTTCCACGTAGTAATTCATATGGTGTTTTATTGAGTAGACTTCTTACCATGACTCGATTATGAATATAGCAAGCGGTGTTTACCGCTTCGGCCCAAAAGTTTCGAGGAAGCTTACTACACAATAACATGGTTCTAGCCATGCCTTCAAGAGTTCTATTCATGCGTTCAACAACGCCATTTTGTTGAGGAGTTCTTGGGGCGGAGAAATTATGATCAACACCATTGTCATCACAATAAGCACCAAATGATGAATTTTCAAATTCGGTTCCATGATCGGTTCGAATGGAAACAAGTTTTAAATCAAGTTTGTTTTGAATCTTTTTTAACCAAATTAAAAACTCATCAAATGCCTCATCTTTGGAACTTAGGAACAATGCCCAAACAAATCTACTATAATCATCAACAATGACACACACATAGCGACTCCCTCCTCTACTACGGGTTCTCATGGGTTCACATAAATCAATGTGCAAGAGTTGTAGTGGACGAGAGGTACTCACAACCTTTTTCGATTTGAAGGAACTTCTAACATGTTTACATTTAGCACATTCATCACAAATTTTATCAAGATCAAATTTTATGTTAGGAAATCCTTCAACCAAGTCAAGTCTTTTAAGAGTATTGAGAGTCTTAGTACTTACATGTCCAAATCGTTTATGCCACAACCAAGGGTCATTTTTCATTACACTCATACAAGACATGGTATGTCCGGATAAGGTGTTTAAATCGGTTAGGTAGACGTCTTTCACTCGTCTACCTTCAAGTATTACCTCGTGGGTTGTGGCATCAATGATTCGACAAAGACTAGCACTAAATTCAACCAAGTTACCACGGTCACATAATTGAGAGATGCTAAGGAGATTATGCTTCAAACCTTTGACAAGCCGCATATTGTCGACACAAAGTAACGATGACTTACCAACCTTCCCAATGCCTATTACTTCACCTTTCTTGTTGTCACCGAACGTTACCGTGCCACCATCATAAGCTTCAAGTGAGAGAAATTGGCTTTTGTCTCCCGTCATGTGACGAGAACATCCACTATCCAAGTACCAATTGCGGTCGCCTCTCACCAAGCCCTACAAGTGCTTAGACTTTAAGTTTAGGAACCCAAATCATTTTGGGTCCCTTCTTACCACCAACTTGCTTAAGGAGATCTTTCCGAATCCATATTTGCTTAACAACTTTAATATTTCTTTCAATGTCATTATGTCTCTTTTTGCAAGCATTAAAGACATGACCAGTTTTTCCACAATAGTTGCAAATGATGTATTCAGGAAGACCAACATACTTCCTTCTTCGAAAGTCAGTTTTGCTAGGATCTGGTTTTTGAATGTAACAGTGTGACTGACTGTTCCATTTAAAACCCAGACCAGCCACTCTATCACACCTCTTGGATTGACTAGTGAGAAAATTCAAGACATTTTGACTTCCTTCCCATTTTTTAGACACATGTTTAGCTTCATTAAGATCCTTGCCAAGTTTCTCAATTTTAGCTAAAAGCAACTTGTTCTTTTCCTTAGAAATGTCCAAATCATTTTTCATCACAACAAATTTAGATTTTAAGTCAATGATGGTGTTGATTTTTTGTTCAATGTCAATCTTAAGGTTGGAGATGCAAAAGTTCAATTGAGTGACCTTAGGGTCGGAGGAGCAATTCTTGTTTTTTTCATGTTGTATGTTAACAAGTTTCTCATGAAGGATTCTAATTTCCCCTTTGAAGGCATTGAGATCAACCTTGAGTCGATCATTCTCAGTGGTTAAAGTTTTGACAAGATCATGAGAGGATGAGCTTTGCTTTTCAATGTCAGAGGCAACAGACAGAGGGATTGTGACTTTCAGCCTTTCAACTTTTTCTTCAAGGTCGACTACTTCAGTTTTAGACAACTCAAGATCTTAGATGAGATCATCACGCTCCTTTGAGATTTTTGAAATTTGGAAGACTAAGGAGGTGTTAATCTCTTCAAGATCAGAGGGGGTAGAGTTAGAGCTAGAGGTTTTAAGGAGATCAAGTTCATTAGTCAGATTTTTGTTTCATTTCCTTAATCTCTTAAATTCAGTCTCAACTTCAGAGGTAACAGTCACTGTGTCTGTATCATTCAATTCCTGTTTTAGAAGAACGTTTTCTTGAGCAATCTCCTCTATTTGATCTTGCATGACATCAAGTTTCTCGGTTTGGTTACGACACTTGTCAAACAACTTATCAAGCAACTTACACACCTTGTCCTTGGAATAAGTTCTAACCTTAGCCTTAAGATATTTTACCTCATTGTCGGACTCGGAATCGGATTCATCCGGATGTGCCATAAGACACCTAAGAGACTCACTCCTAGCAAGTTTATGTGTTTTATTTTTGAGATTCTTTGTCAAACACATTTTAGCATCTAGTTGCTCCTCGATGGGTTCATCGTCCTCACAGTCGGACATGCCCCAAATGGCGGACATGACCTTATGCTTGAGTTCTCTTTTGGCCGTGTCTCTTCTATCCTTAGATTTGATGTCATTCCATTTTGGGCATTCTTTAATTAAGTGACCTTTGTCACCACATTTGAAACATCCCATAGCGGAACTCGGTCGTCTCTTAGGAAATCGTTTTCTAGCATGGTTCACCTTGAAATTTTTGAATCCTTGGCTATTGACCATCCCAACAAGGTTTCTTGAGAACATGGCAAATTCATCTTCCTCTTCTCCTTCCTCATCACTTGAGGTGGATTTAAGAGCAAGTCCTTTTCCCTTTGAGGTCTCACTAGGAGCATTGTCGAGATTTAACTCGTGTGCAATTAGGGACCCCATTAGTTCATGAAAGGTTAATGTGGTTAGATCTCTAGCCTCTTCAATAGCGGTGACTTTTGGTTGCCACTTAGCGGTAAGACTACGAAGAATTTTTCGAATGATGTCCTCGGACTCGAAAGTTCTTCCTAGACTTTTAAGCTCATTAATAATGCTAGAAAATCGAGAGGCTAAACTATTGATGGACTCATCCTTCAACATATGGAACATCTCATATTTTTTTATGAGAAGGTCTATACGTTGTTTCTTAACTTGTATGGTTCCCTCGTGTGCGAGTTCAAGGACGTCCCATATTTGTTTAGCCGTCGTACAACCGGATATACGACTCACTTCCTCCTCACCAACACATCGTTGAAGAATGGTCATGGCTTTGGAATTTTTCTCGGCCAATTTAAAATCATTTTCATTGTAATCTCTTTCGAGTTTGACCGTAGAATATCCCGTCATCATGTCCTTATCTTCAATAATGAGTGGTCCATCTTTGATGATTTTCCAACATTGGTAATCAATACTTTTGATGTAGTGTTCCATTTTGAGTTTCCACCATCCAAAATTCTCACCGGTAAAGACCGGGATCTTGGAGTGTTTTGAGGAATCCATAGGCCTAGAATCTAACTCAAAGGCGATTAGCCTCGATCAAGAGCACGAGGCTCTGATACCAATTGAAGGGTTTGGATTCCAAGTACCTAAGAGAGGGAGGGGGTGAATTAGGTACCACTTTAAAAATTTCAACTTAATCTTTATTGTTTAAAGAAAGTTGATGGAGTTAAGAAGAGTAAATGGATACACTAAATGAACAAGGCTATCAAGAGTGTATAGCTAAAGTAATAAGTTGCTGTAAAGTGAACGTCACAGTGAGTCTGACTGTTACTTTGTTCGTTTTAGCAGATGAAGTAAAGGCTACAATACGAAAGTAACAGTATTCGAGACTGTTGCACTAGACAGAAATGCGAAATACACAAGTAAAGAAAAGTGCAACGGAAATTAAACAAACAAGAAAAATAACACAGGAGTTTTGAATTGGTTCAGCCATTTTGAAAGGCCTACGTCCAATCTTCTTCTTATTGATTCAATTAAGTAATCTACTCCGACTACCTAAGACCCTTACAATAAAAAGGACCAACAACCTACTCCGGTTGCGAAATGAATTCGAGACTACTCCGTCTCAAACTCGACTCTTCTTCTAAGAAAGTTACAAGATCAAATTCCCTGATTTTGTTCTTGTGGAAAGAACGAAGGCGAATTCATTAAGATCTAACTATTCTAGATAGAAGAATACAATACTTAACGCAACAGTTGTCATGTCTGTAACTTTTGAAGGCTTTTAAGAAAGTTTGCAAAGATTAAAAGCTTAAGAACTTTTGAAGAAAATTTGCAAAGCAGCAAGTTTGATTTCTCTGGAAAGCCTTGGAAATGAGAGAGGTGAGCTCTCTATTTATAGAGGAAGAAGTGATTTGAAAAGGTTAAAGGAGAGCCTTGAGAAAGTCCACTCTCAAGCATGTGATCAAAGTGAATGTCCTTGCATAAAGCTTTCACAAGATACAAAGTGTCTCAGAAAAGAGGGTTGCTCAAGATGCAGGAAGTGTTTTACCCTTAGTGAAAGTCATAAGATGACAAACTCATATGGGAACAAGCCAAGTGTTGCTTTTATTTTTGAGAAAAAGTTTGTTTGTGCAAATGAGGAAAAACACTTTCAAATGATTCCTTCTTATCACCTTCAAATCACGTTCAAAATCATTTCAAAAATGGTTCATGTAACTTTTCAAAAGCAGCAGGAAGATTTTGATTTAGAAAGTCTTTGAAAAGTTTCAGACATGTGCAACAGTCGTCCTCACTGTTACACTGAACAAGTGAGGTAACGGTTGCCAAGACTGTTGCATTTGTAAGTACCATACTCTTCTACCTTTACAATAGACGACTCTTTACAACACGATTCTTCTTGGGCATTTCAACTCTTCATCTACTCTTGCTTGGAGATTGGTCTTGCTTGGAGACTCAAGATTTCCTGAAAACTTAACTAAGAAGTATACATTAGTTAGGCTTGTCATCATCAATCAAACTAGCTCAACATATGTGTAAATGGTCGACAAATTCATTTTTACAATCTAATAAAACTGAGTATACTGAGACGAGCAGCATATTGGAAGAAAGTAGACTGGAGCTCAATTTATTGTTTCAATATGTTATTTACTAAATACATAAATTAGTATATTGATAAGTCAAAATGCTAAAATGTCTTGAAAATCACCTACCGCCGTTTACTAAACACCGTTTACCAAACACCCCATTCGTATGTTAATTACATAGGGATGATAATCGGTGCGATTTGGAGGGGTGTAAGCATATTTATATGCTTATATCTATCCATATTCATTTAATTTTGTCTCGTCCATATCTCATCAAGTCAAGATCTTCTCCATTTTCTAAAATAAATGGAGATCGTATTTTGATGTCATCAAATAGCTTTAATTTTACGCATAAAATTAAAGAAATAATGAATATAAATTTTAAATTATTATATAATCCTTAGAGAGGAAATGATGAGAAATGAAATGAAAGGATCCTTATATATGCATGCATCTCATCTACCACTCTTATTGTCTTATCGATTTAATATATTTTCATCTATTCTTAACTTATCCACAATATTTAACGGATGAAAAAATGCACTAATTAGATATTTTCACTCTTAAAATTGAAAGGCAAAATGACTAATTTTTAAATCAATTTAAACACTAAATATGCCTCATATTTGATTACAAGTAGACAATACCTTATAATTGAATACTAATGTCACCGCAGTGAGATTCCCGGAATATTAATGTGCACATCCCCCTCGCAGCGGGAGAGCTACGAGAGGCAAACTCGGGTGTAGTCCGTCTCCCGGCGGATCACCAAATAATAACCAAGTAACACAACTCCAAACTCCATCGCAAACATCATCATCATCACAATAGTAACCATCATCATCACAATAGTAACCAATATTATCATCAACAAGTAACACATCTTAAAGATTAACGTATAAAATACTGAGTAGAAAATCCTACCTTTAGCCTTCTTGCGCACAATCAACATCCGATGCAACACCAACACGTACATGCACCTATAAGATCTCTAATATGAACCTACACCAATAATACGATCCATATTACAACTACGGTCACTAGAGTTAACAACAACCATAAAGAAGGTACTTACTTGGTCAGGCTAGTTATCCTCTAAGGCAAGGCGGTCACACTTGCCGCTAGGCTCCCACGGTGATTCCTCTGGTGGTAGTCCCATAGGGTGGTAGGGTTTGGGGAGATATGGAGGGATTAGGTTTAGGTTTAGAGAGAGAAGGAGATGTTTTGTAGAAATAATGATAAACGTAATAGCATCCCGATATTTATTATTCGTGGCCTGACTCCGTCACACTCGACCAAGTAAGGAGGCATTCGGTCGAGTAAGCTGCACTCGGTCGAGTGTCACCAGCACTCGACCGAGTACGGTCTACTAGGTCGAGTACTCTCCGCTAAAGAGTAGAGATTCCCCCAAATATTATCCTATAGATAGTTCCGTAAGGTCAAAGGCTTGTAAAAGATACCAAAATGTCGGGTATTACAGATAGCTAAAGTGAAAGTAGGAGTACTAATACACTCCATCAGTAAGCATCTTATCTTGTTAGGGAACCCCAAAGCACAAAGGACATGATCAATAGAAGACCATTCTATACAATCATATACCTTTCTCAGGTCAACCTTCATAATACACCTACGTGAACATTGTTTTATGTTAGAAAGTAAATACATTAGAGAAAAAGAGAAGAACACCAAAAGTAGGAGGGAGTATAATTTATGATCCTATGATGCCATTTTACCGATTCAGTCCTACCTACAGCCTACTCCATCAATTCAACATAAGATCATGATTCTATTAACCAAGTAAGTTTTGTTTAATTAAGACTAGCACTATCCGTATCTTAAACTTAAAACGGGTCAAATATTACCACATTGTAATAATAAAGACAAAGCTATTAGTATTTTATTGGTAACAAATACGCTGATTTGATATGTATTTGACCCGTTTCAAACTTAAAACAATTATTATCAGTCTTAAATCAGAATTTGTGCTCTAAAGCTTAGTTACTAACTATCGCCACGCACTAATTCTCATTGAAGATGGTCATATCCAAGGATTCTCACTTGCCCTCCCACTTACTTCTTTGTGAGAGGCAACCCGCTCAATCTTCATTGAAGACAAATATACCCGTCTTCAATAAGACTTACTGAATTACCAGGACAATATTTTTATATTATCACTTGTCTTAATTGTCTTTTAAGTCGAGGTGGCAATCGGTTCAGTCGAGTCAGGTTTGGGTTGGGTCAAGTCGGATCAGGTCAAATCGGGTTTGGGTTAGATCATGTCAGCCTACCCTTTTGGGTCGAGTCGGGTTGGGCTCGGGTCATTTTGGGTTGGGTTTGGGTCGGATTATTATCGGGTCTAGTTATTTCATCGCATTACTTCAATTTTTGAACATTAAATTTAGTTTTTAACCATTAATTGGTTTAGTTACTCCATTATTAATTCACAAGTATCTGTTAGGTTCATATACCTACTCATAAGACTCTTCTTATGATTAACTAATTAACTCTTTAATTAGTTTATGCAAGATCTAGTTACATGCTAATAAAAATAAACAAGATGGAGAAAAGAACGGTTTCCTCACATTGCCTGTGTCGAGTATAGGCACAAGGAAAGGATTCCTTCCTTTACCTTGTTCTTGAGCTTATATGTCAAGGGATGAACTTCCTAAGTCCCAAGTGTAGAGACCCTCCTTTTGGATGCACCTAGACTATCCCAAATTGTCTCCTTATCACACAATGCTAGGTGTGACAAGAAGCCTCCTTCACCTTATTATCACTACTACAACTAGTAGTATAACTTGGTGTATGTATGTATGAGAATGTAGTAAGCACAACTTGTTTGTGCTTATTTTCTAGTGAGATAAGTTAATCAACACACAACTACTTTTATGTGAAGTAGAGAAGAGAACTTATTCTCTTCACTTTGCACTTGAGGATGCCGGTTTTAATTGGGAGATGGGAAGGGGGACAAGCATGCTTGCTTTCTCCCTTACCCATGTAGCTAGTGTAGACTTAGGTTAGTTAGGGTATTAAACATGTCTTAGCATTTAATCTCAAAGCATGCTTATACTAACCTACAACCACCCAAAAAGCCGGTTATACATAGGTTAATATGGGATCCATTTTATCTTATACATTTTGTCAATTGTCATATGTGTGACATGTGACAATTAACATGTTAAGAATTTTATAAAATCATATTTAACATTTAAATATAATCTTTTACCAAATAAATCATACTTAACATTTTAAGTGATGATCTATATACATGTAGTAAAATGGTCTATATCATATATATACTTTACAACTTATTGTAATTATATTAACCAATTAGTCTTATCTCTAATGTTTCATAAACATCTTACAACTTTGGTAATATAACATTTAATTACCAAAATGCGTTTCATTTAATCATATAATAATATGATAACTCTCATATATATAGATTGAACTTCTTCAATCCAAGGGGTCAATTAATCTATGTCAATATATAATTAATTTACTTTATGATTTGGGAATTGTCCTCTCGGTGTGACCTCAAGGGATCAACTGATCACTATCGTCATACAACAGTAATGTCAAACTCTAGCAAGCCAATCATTACCGATTAATGTAGACCAATTGACTATAATATTAATCATCCTTTTGTATTCTTGATAATGAGATTTAATTAAGTGATCGTACTATTGTTGAGGACACTCACTCCAACAGTATCAAATCTAAACAGTAAATCACTTTTATTTTGATCAATATTAAGCTTAATAATTGTCAAGTCATCAATTTAATCAGGTCAATATCGGGCCGGGTCGGGTTCGAGTTTGGATCACGAAATATCGGGTCGCATTGGGTCAGGTCGATTTTGGTTTGCAAAATTCTCAGCGTATATCGAGTCGGGTTTGCTCGGGTTCAGATCGAGTCACCCAATTTGGGTGGACTTGTAGACAAAGATTATTTTCGCAAACGGTGGTATACTTTTCCTTTTTTTTTTTGAGCTAATGAATACAACTATACAAGTATATAAGCTTTGACCCCAAAGTTAATGAGAAAGTCTCATTGCAGACGGATCGACACGTCATAAGTTTGACGATCAAATCTCTTTTACAAAGGGCAAGTGTGGGGATAAGTGGGAGGCTCCATTTGCCATCCACTTACACCCCACTTATTCTTTGTGAGGGGGATTTGACCCGTCTTAAGTTTTAAGACGGGTCGATCCGTCTTCAAACAAGAATTTGTGAAAGTTAATCAAGTATTTAAGTGCCATATTTGTTCTACGTTCTTGTTCATATAGAAAACGACATGATGTTTACCAACTAAAATCTAAAATCCCCTCAGAATAAAAAGGCATCAACACAACACAATACTTTTGCTATTTCAAACACAGAGAGTTTACATACATGTCCACACATATCTCGTGATTTCTGCGCATGTATAGGATTCAATTTAATCCTTTTATTTATTTCCATCATTCATTTCCTTCTCTTTTCTAACCTCCCTTTTTATTATTCTTCCCTACAATTCATTCACCCAAATTAATCCTACTATTATATCGCATTTGCATACATTCTGGTGAGTTTTCGTCAACCTTAATTTCTTATTTTTCTTTTTTAAATTTAATTACATTGATCATTTTGAAAGTGCTGTTTGTTCTGTATTCCTGTGTGATTCTTAGAAAAAATTCATTTTTTTTAAATTTATTTGTCATATGTTATTGTTTAGAAGTGGTTAATTGATCATATTTTGTTATTTAAGGGTTGTACAATCCAAATTGGGTACATTTTCTCACACACAGGCTGTGGCGGAGCCAGAATTTATCGCTTTGACCGAAATACAATTGAATAAGGTATACTGGGGAAAAAATTGAATTTTTTTTCCAATGTTAAGATCGATCGCCCTGCTAGATCCACTACTGCATGTAAGACCGACGTATAATAACATTATAATTAACGGGGTAACAAATATATATTCGCTCCATTCCACTTTTATTGTCGTACTTTCTATTTTTGGGAGGATTTAAGAATTAACATAAAAATATGTCATTTTGGGAGAGAGAGTTGTAGATAGTAGTTTAGGAGCAATATTGGTAGTTTAGTTATTCTACTAAATATAGAACGACAAGGTTCCCAGTTGTCCCCGACCTGTCTTCAGACGAATATACATGTCTTCAATAAGAATTTTGTGAATCTAGAAAGAGAACAATTAACTTGGAATAAATTTTGGAGGGAAAAGGAGTTTGGTTTTACATGTGAGATCGGTCTTGTACGAGACTTAGTAATGGTTTATTGACTTATGACTTTACCTGTTTTGGTCAGTAAATTAATACTTAGGAAGTATTTAGTAGGAAATGATGTAGCTGTTTAAGCATCCTAATTATTTTTATAAAAAGTGGGTGGAAGCTTCAAAATTTTAATTTGCTTGGATGAAGTTAAAGGTTTAATACTAATAATAAGAGGGTTGATGCTGTGACTTGATGGTGAAATCGAGTTTCCCATGGGAGTAAAATCGTAAATCGTAGGTGTCTATAGCATGAAGTGCTACATATTTTGAGTCGTAAAATTCATATATATAATCGAACTTGTTAAAATGTACTCCGTACCTTTTTTTATCTATCGCTTTTGTTAGGAGTGGTTGTAGGGATGGTCGTCGGATGGATGTATTTTCAACCTGGGTGATTGAATATTTAAGACAGGAAAGCTATTGATGGAATTGTCAACTTGTAGATCCACATGGTCTTCTTCTCAAGTTGTGTCATAGACTCATCGGAATAGTTTGCTAAAATTCATAATATCTACGAGTATGATCTTGCATTTGCCTTTAGGATGTTCTGGCTTTCTACCCTTATGAAAGCATTTGACAACTAACAATACTTCTGTTGCTGATCTCGATCAAACTTGTTACGACTTTTAGTCTAAAATGTTATTATTTTGTTACGTTGATCCTCTGAATAATACAAGCTTTCACATTTTAATTTGTATTCTTTTTCTCGTGTTTGCTAATCACTGATCAGGCCAAGTTTAATCTATGAAAGAGACGCTCTATTAAGAGGGTATCGGGTAGCCGATGTGACATTTTTTGTCGAATTAGGCAAATGGCCAATGGTGGACCATGTTAATATTTTTTTTTTCTTTAATACTCGACATGCCTAAATCGGTGATAATTGAAATTTGCTATAGTTATATACTGCATAACCTGCATTCTTGCTCTACTATCTGCCTTTGGTTGTATACCGAAACCAAAAAATGATTTAATAAAGGCTAAGTACACATCAAATGATGCCGTTTCATTTGAGCTTATATTTTTGAACAAAACTGAAAAATGGGATATTGTTGAATATCGGTATCAATTTCCATGATTGTAAGCTTGGTAATTTGATATAGCAACTCCGTTTCCAGTAAATTCCATTAATTGGGGTATGGTAGTGTAAGAATGGCAAGGTCTATTAGTCTTTTTATATTTAGCGTGCAATCGGTAATGATGTTGACGTGTTGATGTTGTTGTAGCCCTAATTACATCAACTCCCATATCATTCATCATTTTGGTTGGTGTATCAAAAATTTCAAAATAGATTTTTTTGAATGAACGATTTTTTTCTTTTGATAAGAAACCAAACGCTCCATAGTTCGATTTTTTTTCTTTGGTTATGGTTTATGAGGGAACATAGCAAAGTGACTTGCTAAATTGTCTTGGATTTCATTTTGAAATAGCTGATATTCAGTTTAATTTTCAATGCTATTTCGTTTGTAAGTCCTTCGAAAATAGCCTTTCTATGATGTTAATATTGGAGTAAGACTGATTCCTTACCCGCCTTTGTAGGAGTCCTTGAGGCACTAGGGTAAATTTTTTGGTGTTGATTTAATGCATCTCTATATTTTACGGCCAGACATACTTATGTGTGATAGATTCCTCATTTTGTGCTTCTTGCATTTCAGTACTCTTAGATGACAAGAGGATATTAAAATGTCGGTTCAAGCTGAAGCTACGTGTCCACTGAGCAATGATTTATTCTACGACATATTGAGGCGTCTTGACGGGGCTTCTTTAGCCACTGCAGCTTGTTCGTGTGCATCATTCTCCGCTATTTCAAAAGAGGAGAAAATATGGGAAAATGTTTGTCACTCCTTGTGGCCTTCAACAAATCGCGATGACGTCAAAATATTGATTAACTCAATGGGTGGCTTCCGAAAGTTTTATGCTGATTGCTACCCTCTTATTGTTAATAAACATCTAGCTCATCTTCCATGGGATTCCTTTGAGGAACACCCTGAAGAATGGCCGGAAGTAGACTACTATGAAGAATTTGAAGAATACAAAAGCATTACCCCGTCTGATTTTGTTTCCTTAATTGACATACGGTACAAAAACCGGCCTTTTTTCTCAAAAGTTCTTTGGGGAATTTCTGAGGCCGATATCCTGAGTCGTTGGTTCTACAACTCGCCATTTTGTGTCGACCTTCTTAGCAATCCTGATATCGAGGATGCAACGGGAAAATTCACCCTTTCGGTTTCAGATGGTTTGCCTCGAATCGAATCTGTAGACGTAGAAAGAAAGAAAGGAAAACTCTGGAAGGAGCTTCGGGATGGTATAACACTTAGTTGGATCATTGTAAACCGAAAGGTTAATCAAGCTGCGAATGTCTCGAGCTGGGTCCCACTCGGGGTTCAAAGACATTGGCCGACTAACAAAGATTTCTTGGTTCGGTTTGGGTCTGTTCTTCCGGCAGAAGATGCTCTGCCTTGTCCAGCGGTAGAATGCATCCTTCTGGCAAAATTCAGAATGTTCAACGATGCTGCCACAGGTTGTGTAAGCATCAAGCTTAAGCAAGTGAGCATGCAACTCGAAGACATGGAAGGTTCTCACGTTAACGGCCGAAATAGTTTGATGGTACTTAAGAAGGCGTTAAGTTGTAAACGGAGTAGGAATTACAGTGAAGCGCTCGAGTGCTGTAACTTGTATAACAAAGTTAGGAGTGAATTAAAGGAGGAGAAAATGAGGAGTGAAAGTCGGACTGATAGATTATGCATTGTAAGTGGGATTGCTGCAGTTGCTACTTTCTGGTTTTGTTTCCTGTAAAACCTTCTTGTATAGTTGGGAATAAAATTAGTTGCAAATATTGTATTTTTAATACTACAAAACCGTTGTAATATTACCATAGGTTTACGATCTTTATATTATCAATCGGGCTATGGCCTCACTATTCTTTGGTTGTGACTTGTGAATTTCGAAAGATTAAAGTAAAACGTCTATTGGATTGATTGTGTTTAGATATCAGCGGTTTTAAGGGAGACTTATTGATTTTCATCGTGCTTTCAGCCACTTTTTCACAATTCTCATTATAATGCATAGTTAGTCATCGGAAACAGGGTTTCTAATTCTAATGAACGACAGTTGAAAAATTTGCAACAGGATTGTTTCACGGATTAAATCCTTTATCATATGCAGTTTATTTTCAGAATTTGCCTATTTCTCCGCACAAATTGTTCATTAGATACAGAAATCAATTTCTCTAGGATAAGATGAAGTATCACTGTCGGCGATTTTCACAAGTTTTGCTTTGTTAATTTGAGAAATGTTATTGTACAATGCGAAGTTGAACATGTAGCTTTAGAAGAAGCCTTTTATTAAGGCCGATGATAACGCCACTATCATTTTTGTTAATGCCACTTATTTACAGGTCAATTGTCACGGTCCGGAAATTTGAGCCGGGACGTGGTGCACACTCTAATCTAATCGCGCGACAAGAGTGCAAGCGAGAGCGTCAAGCACTAGTGTTTGTCACGCACTAGGCATTCGTAATCGGTCTCGGGTTGTGTGTGTTGGGATCCTAGTCTTGATCATCAACGGTCGACACACACATATTCGTAAGTAAGAATGAAGGCAACAATTCATAAGAACGCAAGCAATGAGTTAATATGAAGGCAATTGATGGGAAGTAGATTGAGTGACTAGTACTCCCGATAGAGGGTTTTTTTATAGTTTCAGTCCTGTCGCAGGATACATTACATGTGCAAAATAGCGATACGTTTTCTAACCACCTAGAAACGTATCTTAAACATAAAATCTAACTCCAAGATTCGACACGCAGGAAGTAATCGAGTACTACTTGAGAATAAAAACATAAACGAAAATACATGAAAGCATAAAGGAAATCTACAAGGTCGAAGTGGACGGACCGCGCGCGCATATTTGCTAGTTTCGCGGGTCCTTACACCAATTATATGAATGTTTTACTATTCACCCTCTCACAGCTTGAGTGACATTAACAAAAATAATAGTGGCGTTATCATTACCCTTTATTAATGCTTAACATTGATAAATAATTCGCGACTAACCAATGTCACACTTCTTATCAATATTTCTGAGGAGTCTTGTCTCGCTTGGAAGCACTATCAATAATGCATATGTCAATACTATGGTCTATAGGAAGTATGGATATACTATATCACTATATTATCACTATATCAGGCTACTATCAGCCACAAGTCCACAATCTAACCCTTTTGATCGAGAGCTTGAACATAGAATGTTGGAGGTAACTGAAAGTAGATCTAGTAAAGGATCAATCGGACCGGGTGCGGCAGTGCAGGTGGCCGGTGGGATCAGATTTGGGCGAGTCATTTCGGGTTTGCCAAAATTCAGGTCGAGTAGGGTCATTTCGGAATTGGATCACTTTTCAGTCAACTATTATGAAGTTATTTAGGGACAATGAGAAGTCATATCGGTCGTGTCAATCTGGATTATAGAATAAACGCGGTCTTCAGTTCAAGGGTCTGATACGATTATTCGGATCAGGTCATTCAAATCAGGTCAATTTTGCCATATCTAATTGAATGCAGGTTTGGGTTAAATATGACTCAAACTTAAGGGACACATTGGCCCATAATTATGCATTTTAGCGAGTTTAAAACGAATCTACGGGCCCAATCTTTATAAATTTCAGAAAATGGCTTTGCCAATATGCTCTTATGGGTTAGCAATTACTCTACCCAACCAATTAAAAAGTCAAATCAAGGTTAAATACTACTCCAGTAGTCTTTCAACCGATTAAAGCCCCACCATCTATTTTCTTACTTTAATGGCCTACTTTAGGCCCATTTTTTTAAACTTAATTTCATTTGTTAAGATTAGTTTAGTTTGCTCAGTCCACTCAGGTCAAGTTAGGTGAGATCAGTTAAATTTAGTTAAGTTTAATTCAATTTAAATTAGTTCATTTTAATTCATTATTATTATTATTACTATTTTTTTAAAAAGGGTACGCGCGACTTTCATTAAAATAAAAATGAAAATTTTACATGAAATTGGTGGGGAACCGAGAGACAATCTTGGCCCCCACCTCCTTAGCTACAGCAAAGTTAAGTTTAGTAAAAATATAAGCGGCCACCCGAGCCCCAGTGTAACACCCGCTATTGTACCCTATTTTTCTAGTGAAAATATTTTACGGATACTTTTCAGCGAATTTAAGTTTTAATTTAGAATTTAATGTTTCGAGTCGAATTTAGAACTTCCGAGTTCGTATTTGGAATTTCCGCGAGATTTCATGAGAATCCCGTCTTAAGGCGAGTTTGACTTTTCTTGTGAGCCGCCTTTGACTTTCGTTGACTTTCTCTTTCATATACTCCCTTCCTCACCCTAAACCTAATTCATTTCCCACAACTCATATTTTTCTTCTTCCTTAAGAAAACCAAAGAAACCTTGCCTCCATTTTTTATCCGTCTTAGATTCGTCGTTACTCCTTCGTTACTCGCTCAAATTCCCGTAAGTTCATCTTATTCTTCCCCTCTTATCTTCCTCTATCCGTATTGGTAATAAAATTACCGTCTTTCTCGCTTTTTAAATTATCCGTCTTTCTCAAGGTGAATGATATTCATCTTTTATTATCTAATTGTATGTAGGTGGAGACTAGGAAGGTTTAGAAACCGTTTAAAGACGCGAAAAGGTAACGGTGAAGGGTTACTCGATATCATTTACGTGTTTTATGTGTTTTCTAGGCTAGTAATTGTATTTAGATGATGGCTAGTATGCTTAGGACTTGTGTTGTTATTGATGGATGTTGTTAGTTGTTAATTGATATGAGAATTGATGCTATTTTTTTGTTGCTACCATGGGATTTTTGATCGTCCTTGAATCCCGTGAAGGACGCAGGCTGCGTTGGGTGACCATGCTCGTCGTGGGACGCCAGGCTGCTCATACAGCTTCCCAAACAGAAATTTTTCCTGCACTTGACCCTTTTTGTAAAATGGAATCAATCTCCTCTCCTTCTTAACTCTTTGCTTGTTTTGGGCGTGTGACATCTCGGTGGAACCGTAAGAGATTAAGCTATCACCTCCACTTAGAATTTCTGCATTCCCATATCAAGAACTCTAGTTATGACTGTTTGAAGTGGACCCTTGTTTTCGTTGGTTTCCAAACAACGTTGTTTTGGAGAGGTATCTATGTTTTTTATTCATTATGCTTCATAAACTTGTTCTAATGCTTATTTATCATGTGTTGACTCATGTTTATTATATTTAAACTTATATGATTCCCTATTCTCATGTTTTGTGACGGTTTTTGATATGTCCCACTTTGAGTCCGTTTTTACAAATGATATGGTTTTAGCACTATTTTGTCTTGTGCTTTGTACTCTCATTCCCTTGGCTACCTCCACGTTCGTAAGGCTGGAATGTCGGAACGGGGATGTATCCTTACTGCTTAATTGCATGTGTTAGTGGGCATACGACGACGTTGTTTGGAGGCGAACGCTTTGCGTTGATCGACCCGTCCGTCAAATGTTGTGTACTTGCGAGGTGGTGTCATTTGCATGTAGCGTAACGCTTGTTATGAGGCTTGAGTGATCTTTTTTCCGCCTCTTTCGTGAATTGATCTACCGAATTGGGGTACTCGGCATATATATTGTAGACCGTCTTGGATCTAAACGTTATCGCATGTCGAATCGAAAACGTGATCCGATGATCCTGGCCAGGTTTAGACTAGGACCGGATATTTATATCGTCGTCCTACCAGAGGAAATTAGTGCACATATACGAAATGTGATCGTGTATGCGTTCAGGGAAATGTTTATCTCGTGGATGCCTGTTAATCATACTTGCCATGTACACGATTCTAGTGCGTTTCATTTACCGTGAGAGATGTCGTCTTGTGTCGTCTTTGAATGCGTGATTTCATGATATTGTTCATGGTCATTGCATGATTGGACACCGTCAATGTCTTGGTTCGTGAATGGATGATAATATGTTGGATTTATTGTTATCATCGCATGACTTGACTTGGTTTGTCTGTCGAGTCTCAATCTTATCAATCTTATACCGCTAACGGTGAGATGCAAGCCCTAGTGAGCGTATTCGGTTGCCTAAGAGTGTCTTCCCCGAGTCTTTGAAGAACATGATGGTTTCGGATTTGATTTCCACATGATCTTATTATTATTTATCGAATTGCCTATCTATCCTTATCGTATCTCACATGTATATCTATATATGCATGATTTTACTTTTGTATTTCCTTCTATGTACGTTTAATGTGATATGGCTGGGAGAACCCGGAGTTACTCCCCACTGACTGTGGCGTTCATGTTTTTCATGGATGAACAGGTTGCTTGATTGGATGGCTTTTTGCTTGTGGTATTTTGGGTTCGGGTGTGAGCTAGCGGGCGTTGTCCCTGGATGAAACACCTCTAGACGATTTTAGCTTGTATGCTAAACACTTTTACTTGTTAATATTTTGGAGAGACTTCGTCTCTTGATGTAGTATAATTCGTACTTTAGTTTGTAATATTTGACACTCCTCGTATTCTTTCCTTGCATGTATAAAAGTTTTTAAAAAACTTCTTATTTCCGCTATATAATTCACATGCTTGTTTGTTTTATATTTCCGCATTCGCGAGGGTTGTCACACCCAGCATCCTGAGATATCGAGAATTTTTGGATCCGCTTGAGCAAGTCAACAGCATCCGAGCCCAGCTCCCCAAGCTTAGAGCCCACCCGAACCATAGCCAGCAGCCGCGCATAAATCCTCATACTTAGCACATTTTCGCTGAGCAGCATCAACGACAACCCGTCCCGGCACAAAATCGGACATCCCAGTCTGAGTCAAGGGGGAAGACCCTGTCAAATCAACACACACATCACGCCCTCTGTCCCAGGAATAAAGCAGCAAATCCGCATGAGGAAGAGATCTGTCATGCCCGTCAACCAAACCGATATCAACCTCTTTGCCCGTAGAAATACCAAACCTATAACAGATGTCGAATAAGGTGTCACGAACAAGGTTATGTCGTTCCTTAATCCCCACAGTACCAGTACAAGAAACATCATGGTTTCCATACACAACATCAGCAAAAATCCGAGAGCAAGCAGGGCAAGGCCTAAATACCGTGAATAACGGAACACCCAATCAGTACCCCAGCACACTAAGGTAGTCCTCATGTTCATAGTCTGACCCAATCCAGAGATAGGAACCGCACGCAACCAATCATAGGAGTGGGCACCCTGCTGAAACTTCCACAACGCAAGTTGACGCAGTGTCAAAGAGAAAACAGATTCTGAAGAAGCAGCAATCGTTGCGAAATATATATCTGCCAATTTTTTCATAAATTTAGGGGCAGCGATTTCACTAAGATTTCGTAAAAAAACAGAACATGTAGTCTCTGAAAACACTCGCAAGGCATCGTCAAAAAAAAGGATCAGCATCTATAATACCAGAAGGTCGTAAGAGCGTAGCCTGCAAATCTGCAGACTGCAAACGGGAGGCCAGAAAAGCATAGTGTAAAACATCCCCTACAGCATAAACATCGAGCCCACCCAAATGAAAAGGGAAAGTGGCAAGGTGCCACTGCCAATCCCCAAAACCATGCCTAGACGCGGTGACAATACGTTCCAAGCTAGAACGAAGTGTTGCATCAAAGTGAAGATGAACATACCCAAAGACCCCCGGGGAGCAAGTACGAAGAGAAAAATAGAGCTTAGAAATAACAGTACAAGCCCGAAGCAGAAGCAACTCCCATTGCGGCTCCTCAATCCTCGCGACTAAGTCCATATGCTCAATGGTCTTAGTCACTGTCCTCGCCAAAAGTTCACTGCCAAAAGTAGGACAAGTACTGACATGCCCACCCTAAACAGAGACACCACGCAAGGGTCGAGCAATAGTATGGGGAAAAACACCGGAAAGCCGACTCCGAGGATCCTCAGTAGGCCAAAAGACCTCAGTCTTAGACACATTAAGATGGAGACCGAAACAAGGCCCATCTGCCATAATCAAATCCAAAACTCTCCCCACCTCCAAAGTGTCCCCAACAATGGTGCCATCATTCAAATACCAAGCCTGCATAACAAGATTAAAGGAGTCCTGGATTTTGCATAATAAGGGATGCAAAACTAAAGCAAAACGCAAAAGGCCTAAAGAATCACCCTGCTGGACACCCTGACGACAAGACCACAAACAATGCTCCCCATAATAAAGACGGACAAGGCTAGAGTAACAAAACTCCACCCAACGGGAAAGAACCGGACAACGACTACGGACTTTATGTAGCATAGTCACACGATCAACAAGGTTGAAAGCATTCTGGAAATCAACCAGCAACATAGACAGTCCCACAACACCACTAAGGGCCTCAATGAGTCGATTCAAGGGATGCAAGATAGCCTCTCCTCCACCGGACATCCCGCCCCCAAACAGAAGACCAGCAAAATAAGCAGACAAAGAAGGACCAACCAGACAAGCACCAACCTTAGAGACAAGACGTCTCCAGACAGTGCCAACAACGATAGGACGAACACACCCACCCGGTTTAACAACCGGCGTGAGCGGAGCGCTGGCAATATACTCACCAAGATCTACAGGGCACCGACCATCTAAAAAAGATTAACCACCCTAGTAACAAAAGAGATCAAATCATCAGAGACAGCCACAACAGCACCACTCAAACAGTTCATAAGGTGTTGGGTACGAAGCACATCTCTCCCGCAAGAAGTGTCACGCGGGAAATCATGAATCATATCCAAAACCAATGCCGAAGAGGCAACAAGAGAATGATGATCCACAGGCAAATGAGACAATGAAGGAGATAGGGCGCCAGAATGCTTCTCTCGCAAAGCACCAAGAGTGGCATCAGAGTAGGGGGCGACGCCAGAGTAAGAAAGAACCCTAACAGCAGCAGTATAATGACCATCACAAATCTTCCGCCGACACTGACGGAGGTTAAGCTCACTCAAATCCAGATCCTCCTCCACATGAAACGAAGGAGGAACCTCAGCCAAACACTCCTGCAAAAGTTGCAAACCCCCTCCAGGCACCCCCCAAGCAAGAATAGCCCTGGTAATACTCTTCTCCGGACGATGTCGCCTAACAACAGTCCTACACTCAAGATTACTACTGGGAACGAAGGTCATAAGCAGACAATAAGGCAACACAAGCAAACGAACCCAACAGGAGAGGTCACCAGAGAGTCAGCCACATCATCCAAGACTCCCTTCAAAACCCGAGCAAACCCAAGACGACACTTAGGAGGAATAGATTTCACGGTGCGAAGGCCCAAAGAAAATAAACAATCAAGCGAAGACACAGACCACAGAACAAGCTCAACCCTATCATCAGATGAAAGAAGCGATTGAGACGGAGCCAGAGGTCTAGAGATACCATGAATAATAACGCTAACGATGCCATCACCACAATCTGGAGGCGCAACAAAATCACCCCGACCATGCCGACACCTAGAACGAAAGGTATGGGTTTTAAAGCACTCCTCACACAACCAAAGCCCCATTCGCTTCAAAGTAATCTTGGCATTAGAGAAAACCGTCAGACTATCAGTAAGAGTTTGACGCGTAAGACCCATAGCACCATCAATACAATGTCGATCCTGAAAATGCTTTTGTCAGGCAGCCTTAGTAAGGCCCCTACCACGACCTTCCGGACATTCATGAATATTCGATAAAGGACAATGAAAACGTATTAAAACAGGCATAGCAACAGGTACCACGCATGAAACAAACAAATCAAGTCAAACCACACCAAATAAGGCACAAGGGCACGTGCATGGAAGGAACACAAACGTCATTTGATTGCCTCTATAGAGTTACGAAGTATTTGATTTGTATAAATTTCGTCTTGACTTTATTTGGGTTATATATTTTCGATAAAATCAATCTGGCAAATAGTTCATTTTAAATTGCTTCAAGTTTATTTAGTTTCTGATAAGTCATTTCCATTTAATCTGTAATGGTGAGCAACACTCTTTTGTAGCTACATGATGATGTCAACTTTTCAAGATACATAGCTTTGTAACTACAAAGTCATACAATGGCGAGCAACAATAAAAAGCAAGTCACTTAATTTTAAGCTACATGCTTGGTGGAACTACACTATCTAATCTTCCTAAAATCTTTAGTATAACATTCATCGCGTTATCTTTATCATAAGCTCTTTATCTTGAGCCTATCTTAAGCTTATGGAGTCCTGTTTGTATATAGCTTGAATGATCATCAAGGTTGTGATCAAAGCAACTACAACATTGTTTCAGAAGGTTACAAAGTTGTAGCTTAATCATGTATAACTTTACTTCATCTTTACTTCACAAATCTTCAAAGTTATAACTAAACCAACTATAACTTTGCTTGTCAAGAATGTAACCATGCTTAATCTAACACAACTAAACAAATGATAACAAGCAACATGTATATTTATAATTAAGCAGACTTGTCATTATCAAAACATAAAACATATAACTATATGTCCAACAACTGATCTCCGTCGCGCCAGAATAGGGGCATCCCGTGGGTCAAGTGGTGCTGATGGCGGCTCTGGTTCCATCTCGTCAGGTATTGCTACAGCCCAAGTCGGACGTGGTGTTGCCTCAGTAGTTCAAGTAAATGTGGTGACCTCAGATAGAAAGTCCATTCTTGTAACCGATCCTTTGAGCGGTATGAGTAATTAAATAATTGACACATGGGCTTCTAACCATGTAACTGGCAATTTGTCTTGTTTGGAGGATCAAAGTGCGATTTTTTCTCGCCTCCTTGGTCTCTCAAATGGACAACAGGTCGAGTCGACGATCATGGAAACTGTTTATATTAATAATTCTATTACCCTACGTCGTGCCCTATTGGTTCCCAGTTTGACTTGTAGTTTAATATCCGTCTCACAACTTACATCTGATCTTGAGTACATTTTTGAATTTGCTAAAAGTTATTGTCTTATTCAGGACCGTTCTTCGAGAACGACAATTGGAAAAAGTATATGAGCTACATGACGGCCTCTACTGGATTCGTGCGGCTGCAAGGCAACTAGTGGTGAATCAAGTGACTGATATGGGCTCTCTTGATCTTTGGCATCGCCGACTGGGGCATCGATCACATGAAGTGGTCAAGTATATTCCTTTTGCTCGTAGTCCTTATCCTTAGTTTTAAAAAGGAATTGCTCTGTGACGTGTGTCATTTTGCTAAACAACATCGTCATATTTTTATTTTGAATTATAAGCGTGCTAATTTTTAAATTAATACATTGTGATTCATAGGGGCCTAATTGTATTACTTTTCCGTGTGGTGCAAAGTATTTTGTTTTACAATTGTGGATGATTTTTCTTGCTCTATTCGGGTCTACTTGTTAATTGATAAGACAGAATTAACTGATACATTCATGAATTTTATATCTACGGTGGAAAATTAATTTTCTAAGACCCTCAAAAATGTGCGTAGTGACAACGACAATGGATTAATTTAGTTGTATGGCGGGACATTTTTCGAACACAATATTCATTTCCAAACATCTTGTATTGGCACGCCTCAACAAATGATCGTGTCGAACGCAAGCATTGCCACATTTTGAATGTAGCTCGAGCACTTCTTTTTCAGTCTCATTTGCCTAAGACTTTCTAGGGTGAATGCATAATTACATCGGCATATTTGATTAACCATAATCTGTCTGCTTTACTTGATAACAAGTCCCCATATGAGTGCTTATTCGATATGTCCCCGTCCTACGCAAACTTGCGTGGCTTTGGCTGTCTTTGTTTCGGTCATAATCAAACTACAAGAGACGATAAGTTTAAGAAACGGGATAGAAAATGTGTCTTCGACTATTCTCCTTATAATAAGAAGGTTTTGAATTTATATGATCCTGAGACGGAGTTTTTCTTTCTCTCGCGTGATGATGATAAAGTTGAGGCTCTTGGCCATGGTCGGCGTCTCAAGTTTATTAATTCTCTCTTGTGTGGTTATGTCCCTGGCACCGCGCAAAATCCATCATCGTCTTCTAGCTCACCGAGAATGTGTTTGTCGCGCTCATGTACTCCTTACTCTTTAGCAAACCATGATAATTTTCATTTTTTTCGGGGCGACAACGACACTTTATTGCAGCGGTCACTAATGGCGTTGAACCGCCTTCTTTTAAGGAGGCAATTCGTGATTATGGGTAGTGTAATGCTATGAAAGCCGAAATTAATGCTCTTGAAGGCAATGACACGTGGGAGCTAACTGATCTTTTGCCTGATAAAAAGACCCTTGGATGTCGATGGGTTTGTAAAATTAAATATAAATATGATGGCAGCGTTGAACGTCTTAAAGCACGTCTTGTTAATTTTGGCAATCACTAGGTAGATGGTTTGGACTGGAAACATTTGCTCCCGTTGTCAAAATGATCACTTTCAAGCTTTTTTAGTTGTTGTTGCTGCCAAGAAATAGGAGTTGCATCAAATGGACGTTCACAATGCGTTCTTACATCGTGACTTGGCCAAGGAATTCTACATGCGGCTTCCACTCGGATTCTCTTGAGGTAAGGAAGATAAAGTCTGTTGCTTGAAGAAATTATATGGTCTTCGTCAGGCACCTAAGGTGTTGGTTTGCCAAGCTTGCTACGGCAATACAACATTATGGGTTTCGTTACTTCTATTTTGATTACTTCTTATTTTCTTACTCGTAGGACAAGGTACGTTTATTTGTTCTTTATGTGGACGACCTTGTCATTGCGGGTTATGATGCTTCTGTCGTTGCTAATTTCAAAACATATTTGGGAAAATGATTTCATATGAAAGATTTGGGTCCTCTTAAAATTTTCTTGGTTTTGAAGTGGCGCGAAGTCCATAGGGTTTTTATCTCAATCAGCGGAAATATGCTCTCGACATTATTTCTGAGACAAGGTTTACTTGGTGCGAAATCAGCTATAACACCGATTAAACAACATCATCAACTCAGGTTAGCAGTTGGTGCGTTATTGGACGATGTTGAGTCATATCGTAACTTGTTGGGCGTCTTGTTTATCTTGGTGTGACTCGGCCCCGACTTATCCTACTCGCTTCATTTTATTTTTCAGTTTTTACATCAGTCGCGACGTGCTGACGTGCTCAATAAGACGTCGCCTTGCATGTTGTCTGTTATCTCAAAGGTACTCATGGGCAAGGCATTCTTTTACTCTGATAGTGATTTTCACATTCCAGGTTGGTGTGTCTCTGAATGTGCCAGGTGTCCTTTGACCCGTCGTTCTGTTACTGAATGGTTTGTATTTCTTGGTGATTCTCCTGTCTTCTGGAAAACCAAGAAACATCACACTGTCTCACGCTCCTACGCTTCTCGCTAGTTTTGACGTCTCGTCCCCCTGCATGTGAAGTTGTTTTGCGACACTCACTCAGCTTTATATCTTACTCAAAATCCCATGTTCCATGAACGAATGAAACAAATTAAAATTGATTACCATTTTGTTCGTGATGCATGCTATTATGGAGGGTTTGATTTCCATGGCTCAACATATAACATTATGAACAACTACTTTTTGTGAATTATTTGTTTCATAACAAAGGATAAAGCACGTCATCTTCAAATCCGTTTACATACATCAAGATATATCTCATAAACATACAACTAAGAGTAGGTCTTGCTTAAGACGGGTCGGATCTTACAACGGGTATTTTGTGAGAGGAAATGGGTAGAGGGGACAAGGTGGGCTCCCCCCCATGTGCTTTCCACTCACCCTTAATGGGTATTTTGTGAGAGAATATGGTATCCGTCTTAAGCTTAAGACGGATACCTCCGTCTGAAATAAGAATTTGTGTACAACTAATAGTATTAATTTAGTAGACTTATATCCTAAAAAATAGACCTACCAACTTGAATATTTTTTTTTTTTTGGTACAATAAGAGGGAAAACCCGAAATTAAACTGAAATAAACCGGGGCAGTGCCACCCCGTAAATATCCTCTCGGATTATAGTCCTAAGCTCCGTCGGTGGGCTATTCAGAATGGTTGGGACCGTGCTTGAGAGCACTCCTTGGTTTGCTAGCCAATCGCTAGCTCTGTTGGCTTCCCTGTATACATGGCTTATCTTTACCACCCAATGTGAGTCGTTTATAAGGGCCTTGCACTTATGCACCACAAACTTCAGGTTGTTACTTGTAAGCTGGTCCTCCGTTACTAGTCGAACGCACGCTTGATTATCCATGTTGATAATAAGTTTATTGAATCCCTGCTCTTTAGCCAACTCTAGCCCAGTTAGAAGAGCTTTCATCTCGGCTTTCATAGAAGAGCAAACCCCTCCACCGAAGAAATATGCTGACAGGAAGTTTCCCGTTTCATCCCTGAAAATACCCCCGCACCCTGCTTGACCTGGATTTCCCTTAGCTGCCCCGTCCGTATTAAGGAGGATCCAGCCATGTGGGGGAGGTGACCATCGAATATAAACCTCATGGGAGGCCGTAGCTGGCGTGGGTGCGAACAGATCAAATTTATCCAGAGCTCTTCGGGTTACTTCAAGCTGGTTTAAGATGAAGTGACGGGTGCCAATTGGGATATCCTGCTGACGTCTGAATACAACGTCATTACGCCATTTCCATATCCACCAACAGGTTATAGCAAACAGTGTGGGCCAAGAATCCGAAGCACGGGTAAAATTATTACTCGCGTTATTTGCTAGCCATGTAGACATTGGTGACGATTGGAACGCCCCAGGGGGGATGCAGTCCCGTAACCCATTCCATATGTGCCGTGAGCATGGGCAAGACCGCAATAAGTGTTCAGTTGTTTCTTCCTCTTCCCCACATCTTGGACAAAGTGGATCATCACTCATATTACGTCTAACCCGATTGACATTAATCATAAGTCTACCATGAGCCGCTAACCAAATAAACATTCTGATCCGTTGTTGGACCGGGAGGCGCCAAATTACACGCCAAATAGGGAGTTCCGGGTCTAAATTAGCACTCGGACTTCGAAGAAAACCCAGCGCAGATTTGATAGAGAACTTACCCGATGAAGTACCTTTCCAATAGAGAGAGTCCTCTAAATCCGGGTCCGGGAAGAGGGTAATAGAAGCTATTCGTTGAAGATCGACCTGAGGTAGAAAATTAGAAAATAAGTCCCACTTCCAGCCTGAGACTTCGCACCACATCTCGCTCACAGTGGCTCCCAGAATAATTTGTGGGATCGGTAAAATGGCGTTGTCCGAGAGGCAGTATCCGTCCACCCAGGGATGATCCCAGAACAGGGTAGTCCTACCATTTCCGACTACAATGGAGGACCCATTAATTATAGACTTAGCTTGGGACGAAATTCCTCCCCATATATTAGACATACTCTGCTTCGGCTGAAACATGTCCAAATCGCAGCGCCCCTTACAGTATTTGAACCTTAGGACGCGAGACCAAAGGCTATGCGGTTCCGACAGAAGACGCCATCCTAATTTCGTGAGGAAAGCAGCATTGGAATCCCTAGCTGAAACAATTCCTAGTCCTCCCTGACTTTTCTTACTTTGAACAACTTCCCAAGAAATAAGATGAACCGACTTCTTAATTTCGTCACCTCCCCACAGAAACCGTCTCGTTTTCCTATCCAATGCATCACATGTCGATCGGGGAAGCTTTGCCGACTGCATACTATAATTGGAAACTGATGATAAGACGGACTGAGCTAGAGTGGCTCTACCCGCCAGAGACAATTGCTTGGTTGACCATCCCGTCAACCTCATATTAACCTTTTCTTCCAGATATGCAAAGGTATTCTTAGTGACACGCCCATTAATGGTAGGCATTCCGAGATACATACCGAGATCCTCCGTCTCACTAAAGCCTAGCACTGAATTTATACTTGCCTTAGTATCTTGCGAAGTATTGCTCGAGTAATAAATTCGGGACTTAGATATGCTCACCTTCTCACCTGACGCTTTGCAGAAGTTATTTAAAACTAGCATGATAGAATTGGCTTGTTCGATACTTGCTTCCCCAAAGAGAACCATATCATCCGCGAAAAATAAATTAGATAAGCTCGGACCGTCCTTGCAAACCTTGAAAGGGCGCCATTTGCCCAATCGTATTTCATTTTCAATGCATTGGTGCAATTTTTCAAGACACATTACGAATAAGTAAGAAGATAGGGGATCCCCCTGCCGAACTCCACGGGACGGGGTAAATTGAGCCGTGTGCTCACCATTCCAAAGAATCTGCATCCTTGTGGTAGTGACACACTCCATTACCGCGTCAATTATAAGAGCTGGGAAACACATATCTTGGAGGGTGGAATGTATAAAACTCCATCTAAGACGGTCATAGGCCTTCTCCAAATCTATTTTTATTGCCATATAAGAAGCTCTTCCCTTCTTAAGACGCATGGAGTGAATAGCTTCCTGGAAAATCACGACATTATCGGTAATTTGCCTTCCGGGGACGAACCCACTTTGCGTTTCCGAGATAAGCCGAGGAAGTACCTTCTTAATACGATTAGCCAATACTTTGCTAATAACCTTATAGGCCACGTTACAAAGACTAATAGGCCGAAATTGGGGGATAGTTTCAGGGGCAAGGACCTTGGGAATTAGAACAATGTGAGTATCGTTCAAACCTGGTGGCATACCCTTGCATTCGAGTACGTTGATGGCCATATCGCAAAACGATTTCTCCACTACACTCCATTGCTTATGATAAAAGAGGGCCTGAAAGCCGTCTGGACCAGGAGCTTTAAGTGTAGGCATGTTGAGTACGACATTCTCTATTTCTGCTTGTTTGTATGGTCGGGTTAACCAATTCCATTCTTTAGTGCTAAATTCCTGGAACAAATCGTACGGAATTGCTGAGTTATTTCCGCCGTCTTCGTCATCCTCATTATAAAGGTCCATATAGAATTCGACGATATGTTGCTTTAATAATTCCCCATCCTCAATCCAAGAGCCATCAATATTTTTTAACGAGGAAATCTTATTCTGCCACCTACGAACTAACGTGCTAATGTGGAAGAAGGAAGTATTACGGTCCCCATCTTTAATAAAATCTACTCTCGACTTTTGGTACCAAAGAATTTCCTCCTGCTCCATCACCTCATCTAGCTCCTTTCTCAATTTAGCCTCCAATTTGATTAATCCATTATCTCGTTTTTCGGAGAGCTTAACCTGACACCCCTCTATCCGAGCAAGAAGAACCTTTTTCCGCCTAAAAATATTACCAAAGATTTCCGAGTTCCAAACCTGAAGCTTATCCGAGAGATCTTTAAGGCGACTGGGGAAGGATCCCAACCGCGGCCAATTTGTCTCGACAAACTCTTTAAATTTTTCATGTGTTAACCACGCCGCCTGGAACTTGAACGGTTTATGAACCGAGCTTAGAGGGGCAAATCCATTAGGAGAAATAAGCAATGGTGAATGATCCGATTGATAGGCGGGAAGATGTTTTACCATAGCATTCTCAAACAGCGTCCCCCAATCAGTATTACACAAAGCTCTATCCAGTCTCCCACTCTGACGAGTCCGGCTAGAATTACCTCGAGCCCAAGTATGAGCCGGGCCCGTGAAGGCGAGCTCCAGTAGGTCGCAATTTTCTATCCAATTATTAAATAACTCACATCTCCTTGCCATCGAATTATTCCCTCCGTGTCGTTCGCCTAACGATCTGGTTTCATTAAAATCCCCTGCTAACAACCAGGGCATATTATTGTTCTTAGCATATGATTCCAATTCTCGCCATAGCTCCCTTCTATTCGACGGGTCCGGGCTCGCATATACCGCGGAGAAAAACCATGGAGTATCTCCCAGCCGAGACACTTCCATAGTGATATATTGACTATGTTCTTCAATTACTTGGACATTTACGAGATCGTCTTTCCAGAAAATCCAAATCCCGCCACTGTAACCTACCGCCTTGAATATTGAAGCCAATAAATTTGTGGACATAACAAAAGTTGATGACACCCACAAAGTCCCAAGTAATAAATAAGACACAAAGAAACATAAAATAGAGTCTATCTAAATCTTAGAAGATCGAGATAATAACATGGGCTATAAATATTGCCGGCTACTTATCACAAATGTATATCAATGAATCTTTACAAATGGATAGAAACCCACATCACAAGTTGGATCTCCATCACTTTTTAATACCAATTGGTGGGGTTTCTTACCCATTTTCACTCGTAATATCCTCTCTGTTGACAGATTGTCTAACTCCCACTTCCTTCTTTTTTGTGAGTTCCTACCACTCACATGACATTCTTCTCTTTTCTTATTTAAACCCTACTTGCTTTACACTCTTCATAATTCATAGTTTCATACTACTACTACTATACTTCTTAATATATTTATAAGCTTCTTTTATTGTATTTGTATTACAAAGTGCATTAAAAATTTTACAAAAAATGGCTATTGAAGTAGCCATGGAAGATGATGTTTTCTTTGCCGATTTGAATCGTCGAATTTCGATGTTAATTGATGAAGATGATGATGTTCATGTCTCTAAATTAGCTTCATTTTCTCCTCAGGTAATAATCTCTTGTACTTTATTATTGTCTTATCATGAAGTTATGTGATCACGTTGTTAGGTTTTGTAAGGAAATTATATTGTAAAATTTATCTAAGAGTATAACTTTACCGTGAATTATGAAATACTAACTACCTTAACTACCACTAGTAAGTACATGCTTCGTCTCAATCATTTAATTACAAAGACAAACAAACGACGGAGCGAAGTGTTAGAATTATTAAGATATACGGAAGTATTAATTTATGTACCTACCTATATATAGAAAGAATTAATACGAGACATGTCTTTGTCGGATATTATTTTGATTCGCCTTTAATAATCCTTAACACTTGTAAAATGTAAACTTAATAAAAGTTACTCAGTTTTTTGGTCTTTTAATCAAACGTAAATAAACCGACGGATTCTTTGTTTTTTTGCCTCCTATAAAAAGCAACTTCAGGTCCATTTACTGATTTACTTAATTTCAATTCTTATAAGTTCAGTTTAATTCTGTTTAGTCCATTCAGTTCAGTTCCATTTATGTCCATCCAGTTTATTTCAAGTTAATACTGTTATTATTTCAGTACTAAACTCAATTCAGTTCAATTCAGATCAGTTTAATTTAGTTCAAACAATTTCAGACCAAAAGAACATGACCTACCCATTGTACACCCGACTTTCTAAGTCGGATGATTATATAGTAATTTTGTCTATTTCATAGTAAAACTTGATGTCTCCTACAACCAAATAAAATCTTGATGAAAATTACTCGAACAACAATGAATATTTCTAAGGAAACTCTAATTAATTGTGTCTCACATTAATTATTAATCATCATATATATTAAATTAGACTGTTACTATATGCAGGAGTTTCCAAGAATGGTAGTTCATCCACCAATATTACCATCCCAATATGATATTTACCAAGCAAATCGAGTAAGAGAAATGAGCAAAGGAACAGGAGTATTCATACCACAATCGTCACAACCAAGGAGAAGTCGATACCGACAACAAGGAGCTAAAACTAATCGAAACAAGCAATTTACTAACCCTAGAGGCCGATCTAATAATGTTGCTACTCATACTACCTTCCCACACACGTACCCTACTAACATTAACGGGTATTGATTTATGTTACTCTTACTCGGGTGCATGTTATAATATCGGACGTCTATTTATTTTGTGGAAAAGCCCGTGTTGTAGATATGATAATACAGTAGGTCTTGCTTAAGACGGGTCGGATCTTGCAACGGGTATTTTGTGAGAGGAAATGGGTTGAGGGGACAAGGTGGACACTCCCCATGTGCTCTTCACTCACCCTTGATGGGTATTTTGTGAGAGAATATGATATCCGTCTTAAGCTTAAGACGGATACCTCCGTCTTAAATAAGAATTTGTGATGATAATAATATGACACGTTGGCCGGTATATATAGCTAAGTCGGAGTAACATTAGGTGTTGGGTTACTTAGTAAAACATAGAGTATCGCTTGTGAGTTGTGACCTTTTATAACCCCTCTCTCGGCCACATGCTTTGTCACTTGCAGCTTGTGACGGAAATCTTTCGTTACAAATGAGAATTTGCCAATTACTTATGGGCTGGAATTAGTATGAGATTATATAATCTTATTCATTTGTAATTGTTGCTAAATAAGCAACTTTATATCTTGTCAATTAGATTATGTGAATGCTTTGTGATTTTATAGGAGATGTCTTAAGCAAAAAGGTTGCTAGACTACTTCTAGGAAGCTTGAAGAAGATAATAATGTAATTATGAAGTCAATTCATGTATTTGTATTTATGATTAAGTTGAATAATACATTGAATAATTTGTTTGACAAATAAAATAAAGTTCATCAATGTTGAAAAGTATAATATCCAGGGTGTGCTACTTGATGCAATAATTGAAGCCACGATCACCGAATGATGACAGGCTATGTTTTAAATATAAAGGTGAACTCTATGTAAGTAAGCCACATTTCTTGCATAGTACTCCATACCTAAAAGGCTAAAATAAAAAGGCAAATTCTCGTTTAAGACATGAAATTTATCTTGAGTTTATGACGGATTAAATATGTCCATGTGGTATGCAGAATACAGACACCAAATGCATATGAAAAGGTAAATGATTTGTCTTATATATTCATGTCACAGTATATTTTCCCGTTTTAATATCAGACCAAATATTTCGGTCTTAATAAAGAGTGAAGACTAGTCGAAATGAAATCAAAGACTATCAAATTAGGAGCTTTTTAGGCTCTTGGTTTTTCATGCTTACAAACTTACAAGAGTTACAACGATATTATTGTCTTAATGCCTTAATGACTTTAAGTTCATTAATTAAACATATGGGACTATGAGTGTTATACTCCGTAGTATTATTCAAAGCACTAGTCAATCTCTAATTACAAGTTATCATCTGTTAAGAAAATACCATGGATTTACCTAATTGGCTAATTTTGAATAAGAAAACATTGCAAACTAAACCGTCAAATAGGTCGGATGGCTCGGATCCAGCAAGTCAGAATACAAGTCACTAAGTCAGGTGAATATAGGTCGGATGGCTCGGATTCAGCAAGTCAGAATACAAGTCACTAAGTCAGGTGAATATAGGTCGGATGGCTCGGGTCCAGCAAAGGTCAGAATACAAGTCAGGTGAATAGCAGGGTCAAATACTTGTCCGGTAAATAGGGTCATGGGCCAGCCAAAGTAGAGTACTCGTAAATGTGTGATATCAAATGTTTTATTAATAAAAATAGTTATTGTTTTCGGTAGAAGGGATATGTTCATTATGAACCCACATGTTAAATTATGGCCATTTTAATTCGCAATCAATACTAAAAGTATTTCAAAAGAAAACATACAGGAATACGAAAAAATTGATTACTTAATAACTTAGTGAGAAACCGTTTTGATAAGATTTTACAATAAATATATTTAAAATCACGAAAAACAAGAGAAAGAGAACTTAGCCTTGCAGTAAATCGCAGAGCATATAAAAATTAATACAGAGTAGTAAAAAAAAGTGTATTAGGGCTTAAATCGAAATCGAACTTTGAGTCCAAATAGCTTCCAAGCCTAGGCCCATAGAGGTTGATGATCCGAATTTCATAGACTAGCGGCCCATAAGTCCTTCACTACATGCTTTTGTGCTATCATAGTCCATAGGTGCCCAGGGTTGGTGGTGCGGTGGATAGTGGAAGTGGGGACCTATGTTGCATGGACACTCTTTCTAACTAGTCATTCTGTGTCCAACACCGTGTCTGTCCTTGATATTTGTAAGACGCCGACATTTGTTGGACACACGTCTATACGTATCGATACCTATAAACGAGGAATGAGATGTCAAAATACTGAAAGAAATTGATTAGAAGATGGGTTTAAAGAAAAAGGAAGATGAGTTATAGTCAAAGTAAAATTTTAAGTTCAATTATTTATCAAATATAATTACAAAAATAAAATGGTACGTTATTTATAACTATAAAATATATATTTTGTTAAATTTAAATAACGTGTCTGGTGTCCTAAATATCACGAGATGTCGTGTCACGTATCCGTGTCGTATTCGTGTCCGTTTTGGTGCTACCTAGGTGGGGAATGGGGAAATTGAATAAGATAGTGATAAGCGAGATTTTAGGGGGGAAATAGAAAATGAGAAAATGAGTGGGATAAAATGGTGGAAGAAAAAAAATGTATTTAAATGATAAATGGTCTATATATTATTCCAGAACATATATATTAAATCGTATTTCCTTAAATAAATTGTCCATATATAGAGGTGGTCACGATGGAGTTATTGCTATAAAAAATGAATTGTCCAGATAAAAATTGTATTCAAATGATAGAAGGTCCTCCTTCGAACATATTGCTAATCTCTGATGAATTTGTTTATGAATTATACATCTAATTATGTACTTTCTGAGTTTTATGAAAAACTTTTTGAGTTTTATGTCGAAGAATTTGAGTTTTTACAATAAATTTTTTTTAAAGAAATTGCAGCTAAAATTACTAGAACGAAATAGGTGAAAAATAAATGAGTTATCAATTTAAATCTACAATGTATGAATAATAATAATACACAAAAAATAAAATTCTATATATATCGTGCATGTATTGGACATGGTCTATACTAATTATGTAGTAAGTACTTACAACACAGCGAGTCATGCTACTTGTATAGTTGTATGTAGAATACTTTTATTTCATCTATAAAACAAATTTATTACATCAATGACATATTTATGTGTATGGATCCAGAATCAGGGGACATTGAAAATCGAGCTTATTTTTGTATATTGTCCAATTATTTGGCCAAAATAAATAAATTCATACTTTTATTGTCAGTGTTGGTTCTTGTGTCCGAAAATTCACGAGTCGTTTATGTGTTTGTCAAGGAAAATAAAGGTGGTTGCCGCGATGCCATCTTTAATTTGTTTATTTGTTATAAAAAGAGCAACTATATAGACAATATTTTTCCTTAGATATCGTTCTACTAGACGAAGCAACATAAATTAGCACGATAATATTTTATTTGTATATGTTAAGAACTTAAGAATTAAGTGTACGAGTCAAATTCAATTGAGTCCACCATTTTTATATAGTCCTTGAGTGCTCATCCTAGCCATTAAATGAGGGGGATGGATGGCTGAAATTTGGGAGATTAAAAAACACACTTATAACTAATTAATTACCTATGCACTAATTAATTCACTTTCTCTCTCTACTTTTAATTAATCACTTTTGATCACTTTTAAGCACTTTTGAGCTGCTGAGATTTATGAGTGTAACTTTGATGCTTGCGAGTGTAACTCTAATGTTTTAGAGTGTAACTTTAACTTTTTAAGGCGGTTTGTATGTAAAAATTTGATTTAAACAATTTTAACACCTTACGAGTGTAACTTTGATGCTTTTCGAGTGTAACTTTAATTTTTCGAGCGTAACTTTAAATTTTGAAGACGGTTTTCTCTATAATAATTTGAATATATATAATTTTAACATTCTACGAGTATAACTTTGCTGATTTTCGAGTCTAACTTTAATTTTTTTGAGACGGTTTTGTATATAAAAATTTGATTTTATATAATTTTAACATTTTACAAGTGTAACTTTGATGATTTACAAGTGTAACTTTAATATTTTACGAGTGTAACTTTAGTTATTTTAGGTCATTTTGAGTGGAATTTTTTGAATTTTATTACATGTTGAATTTATGTAATTTACTACAAATTTATGAATGTAACTTTAGTCATCTATGAGTGTAACTGTAGTCCTTTATGAGTGTAATTGTAATCCTCTAAGAATGTAACTGTAATAATTTATGAGTGTAACTGTAGTCATCTATGAGTGTAACTGTAATCCGACCACTACAAACCAACCCACACTCACAGAAAAATAGATCTAGGAAAAAAAAATGAAAACAAGAGTTAAAACTAAAATAAGAAACAGATCTGACATCAACAAGTGTAACTTTTAAGGTCATTTTATGTTACTTTACTAGTGTTACTTTAATAAATATTGTGTGTTACTTTAATAGATGATATATGTGACTTTAATAAATAAAATGTGTAACTTTAATAGACGATATATGTGACTTTAATAAATAAAATGTGTAACTTTAATAGACGATATATGTAACTTTAATAAATAAAATATGTAACTTTAATAGAGAATTTGTGTTACTTTAATAGAAAATTTGTGTTACTTTAATAGAAATCATTGTTACTTGAAACCCTTTTTCAGATCTAGAATAAAAAAAACACACACAAAATCAAATCATACACAAATTTGAAAAAAAAAATCATTCATCCTTAATGGACACCCTTTCCAGATTTGAAAAAAAAAAAAAAAAAAAAAACATACACAAACACAAATTCATATCCAGATCTGAAAAACAAGAAGACACACCACAAAGACAAATTAGATCTAAAAAGACTAAAAGAAATTAGAAAAAGGAAAAAATAATAAAAAATAGAAGAAGAGAGTAATGAGAACAAAAAAAGAGTAGATCTGAAAAAATAAAATGAAAAACAAATGAGAAGAGGGAGGAGAAGAAGATGAAGGAGAGGAGGGAGGACTGCGGACTGGCGGCAGGAGGAAGAAGACGGTGGTCGGAGAGAAGAGGAGGGAGGAAGGAGGACGTATGGGTGTTGGTGTGGTGTGGTGGTGGGAGGCAGCAGACAAGGGGGCGGTGGGAGGCTGCAGATCCGGGTCGGGGTGGGGTTTGTGTCGGCTAGTGTTAGGTGGGGTGGAGGAGGGTGGTGGCAGAAAGAAGGAGGCGGAGGGGAGCATGCGGCGGAGGAGGGCGGCGGCGGAGGGTGGCTGTGGGTTTTCATTAGGTTTAGGTTTTATTTGGTGGTGATGTTGGTTGGTGGAAAAATGAGAGAAAATGGAGAGTTTTTTTTAGAGAGAAGTTTGATTGTGTGGTGAGAATGATATTGTGTGGGATGAGTGAGAAGTAATTGTGTGGAGAAGCTTATATATTGAATTAGTGTAGATTAGTGGTTAATTAATGAAGGGTAGAGAGAGAGTAATATTAATCACCCTTTTGGAGGATCAATCTCAGCCACCCATCCTTCTTCATCCAATGGTACAAAATAGGACTCAAGGACTCTAAGGAAGGGGGTGGACTCTATTGATCTTTACTCTTAAGTGTACTATTTTATTTTTCATTTTTTATTCTATTGTTTTGCTTTGTCTTTGTTGGTTCAAAGTGCTATTGATCCATATTGGATCCTTTTTTCTCTTTCGCGTCTTTGGTCGTAGTTGGCAATCTGCATTGTTTGTTTCATGACACTTTTTAGTTAATCTAGGGTGCAAGTGTGCAACGTACTCAGGGCGGACCCATGTGGGGTCCTAGGGGGTCACGTGCCACCCCCTCTTCACGTTTTTTTTTTGGGGTTTGCTATATCCCGCCCCCCATTTTACTCATCCCGCCCCCTAGAATTACTTTTTTGCCCTTTGTTATTTGAACCAACAACTTTTGTTCTTTCCCCTTTATTATTTTAAATTAAAATTCGTATTTTAAAACCGATTCAAAAATAAAACCGCTTAACGTTAATTTCAAAACAATTGAAATATTTAACAACATTAACGTGTTAACGAACAACATTATCGTTTTAACGTTAATTTTTGTATATTATTTAACGATAATTAATATAAAAAACGCTAACTAATAACAATCATTTGACTTTCTATCAAAAAAATACCAATTAAATACGGAAAAACTTCAAACGGCCATAACTTTGCGCTCGGGTGTCCGTTTTCGATGAATTTTTTTTTCAAATCGCTTATCTCGACGAGGCAAACGTAATGGTAAAAAAAATGTTTTCAATGGCCCATTCGTGTGAAACACACGAATTGGCCTGGGCCGATTCATGTGGTTTACACGAATGGGCCTAGGCCAGTTCGTGCGTTTACCAGTTTTTAATCGGCATTTTTTTGTAAAAATTTAAATGATTGCTACTTAATTATCGTTAAATAATATATATAAAAGCTAACGTTAAAACAATAATATTGTTCGTTAAAACGTTAATGTTGTCCGACATTCTAATTGTTTGAAATTGGTGTCGTTTACTATTGTACGAATTAAAAAAAAAATTGTAAAATAGATCACCGTCACTCATTTTCGATTTACCGATAAAAAATAAATTTAGAAAGACGATATAGAGAGAAGGGCAAACTCGGAAAAAGAAACGAATTGGGAATGATGTGACGGAAATTCGTAAATCGAAATGTTATCCCGTTGTGCGTTCCAATCGTTTGCAAATCGAGGTTCGTTATCATAATTATTGTACGAATTATAAAGATAATCGAAAAATTCATTACCGTCACTCATTTTCGAATTAACGGAAAAAATAAATTTTAGAAAGATGTTTTAGTGAGAAGGGCAAAATTGTAAAGTGAAATGAAATTAGGGGGCGGGATATAGCAGTTTTGTTTTTTTTTTATGTTGAGTAGGTACTTGGTCTATTTCTGAATAGACAAGTATTGAGCAGTGTAATTATTAGTCATCAAAATATTGTTGGTCTAGTGTTAAGTCTCTTGAATTCAAAGGAAAAATTGGTTAGTTGTAAGATTTGAACCCTAGTCTTTTGTATATATAAGGAACTTGTTAACCACATCTACCGCTCCAACTTTTGCATTATGTGAAGCCAAAAACTTATCTAAACTATAGTTTTTAATTTGTGTTGTGTTTTTTTTTTATATATTAAAGGCAATTAAACCATCAAGTATTTAGGCGAAATGAATTATTTTATTAGGCTTAATTGTTTTTATAACCTAAATTTAATTATGACGTATATGTAGACCTGACAAAAGCAACCCGACCCGATTGACCCGACCCGAATGACCCGACCCGTGACCCGAAATTGACCTGAACTACAACACCTGAATGTGACCCGAAACCCGATTAGACCCGACCCAACCCGAACATGACCCGATCTTTCTTGACCCGTAACTGACCCGACCCGACAATAACCCGATCCAAAATAAACCGACCCGGTTGACCCGAAACGGACCCGACAACTAACCCGAAACAAACCCGAAACCCGAAATGACCCGATCCGACCCGAATTAATCCGAAATCAACGAAAGACCCGAACTGACCCGACCCGAACCCGGCCCGGTTGACCCGTTTGCCAGGTCTACGTATATGAGAAATTATCAATTAGAGAATTTTAAAATACATGAAATACTCTATCAATAATTTCAATATTCTTTTTCTTACCTAATATTTTTTTCCAGATTTTACGATATATTAGTAAAACACAAATTAACTAATTTTGGAATCCTAAATTTATCACGATAATGGCTAAAAAATGTGGTTTTTTTAAAGCCAATAAGAGAACCACACCTCGGAAAAAAATTGTGCCCCACCTTGAAAATCCTAGGTGCGCCACTAAACGTACTATTCAATTTCCTTTTGTCTTTCATTATTTTGTGGTGCTCCGGAGTTAAAATTTCTACTCTTTCTGTTTGACTATATCTTTAGTTCTCTACTTAATGCATTTCAGCATTTGAGTTATACTCGTTAATTTGTATTTATTTTTCCCTGCGAAAAATGATTTAGTTGCCATTTTTGGTACCTTTTCCAGCATTTGGATCGTAAGTTTTCTCCGTTTTAGGCGTTCAAGTTTATCTTCGAGGGTAAACACCTTTTGAATTAATACATTCAAGTAGCTTGTGTAGTTGTGTGGATTTCAAAGGGGTTGCAAACGAATGAAAATGTAGTAGAAATTCTAATTTTTATACACTTTGGTGGGGAGTATATAGAAACCCAACTGTTGTTGTGATTGATGATTTAAGTATGTCACATTAATAAACTCTAATTAAATACTCATTCCAAATCACTTTAATCTTCCCTTATTTTTTTTTACAAAAAATACTTCATGCTATCCTTTCTCACTTTTATTGGTTGCTTGTCCAAATGATTATCTCTTTCGAGAGCACCGACCTTAGGTTGTGTAGTGTCAAGTTTATTGCTTTAAGTCAGTGTTCGTAATTGAAAGTGTCTTTGTGGCTGGGTTGTGCTGGATTCTCCTTCGAGATTCTTGGCTAGGAGGTTGATTGAGCAGAGCTCTTACTCCCTTCCTTTCAGCTTACTTGATTTCTTGGGTCGCTGGTGTATGGACTTTAAAGATCGCTCACTTAGATGTAGGAGAATTTTTTCCACCGAAGGCAAGCTTATTCGGCTCGCATTCCACTTTTTATTTCTACGCTCTAGTGGCGTAAGTACACCTGGTTCGTCTCATTGGCCTATTGGAGTTGCTAGTACTCCTAAAGATGTGGATGAAGTTAACCGTGCCTAATTTACCTTGCTTCTGCAACATGCTTTTGTTACCGGTCGTACCTTTAGTTATGTACTAGTTTTATTAGTTATATGGTTTGTATTTATATTAAATAATTTTGGATGTAAACATGGCGGGTCGTACCTAATTTACCACTAGTAACATTTACAATCATCCGTCACCAATTAATAGAAACAAAAAGTCTCATATTAAGACGGGTCAAGCTCATCTCACAAAGAGCAAGTGGGTAGACAGGTGGGCAGCTCCATTTACACCCCACTCGCACCCCCCACTTGGTTGCTCCATTTGTGCAATAGGACGAAACGTATGCGTGAAATCCAACTAAAGAGTAGAGTATAATGCTGGTTCTCTGTTGCTGTGTTATTAATACTTGTATATATGTTTCGATAAATATTTACATACAAGTTGAGCAGGAAAGTGGTTGGTCCATATAATGATATAAATATACAACTGCACCTACAAATATGCTTACAAGTTACAAGCAAAGTAGAGCAAAAGAGTACGTAGTGACCTTTGTTAACCAAGTTGAGGGCAATTAGAATTTGAAGAAACGTAATTCAATGGCTAGTGAAGGTGATAAATTCCCACCACAACACCAGGATACACAACCAGGAAAACAGTACTTGATGACTCCTCTTCCAATTTCCGTCGATCCCAATTATAAACCCTCCAGCAAACTTCAGGTTAGACGACCCACGTATCGACTCCTTTTCTCGCATTAATGTAACAAAGGTTTACATCTGTCAAAAAAAAAGGATACATTAATGTCAACGTACAAACAAAATTGTTATAAGAATGTAGCGTGCGTGACACAATACCGAGTATAAATTTTGTGCATATTTTAGATTTAGTTATCGAAGTAGGCTTTATATTATGACCTAAGAGTACATAAATATGTCTGTCTTTTTTTTTTGCGACTTAAATTTGTACTCCGTAGTTTATTTTTGCAAACATTTGGCAATTACAGGGAAAGGTGGCAATAGTAACTGGAGGTGACTCAGGGATAGGAAGGGCAGTATGCTACTATTTTGCACTAGAAGGCGCAACTGTGGCCTTTACTTATGTTCCGGGACAAGAGGACCAAGATGCAAACGACGCCCTGACTCTTATAAAACAAGGAAAGGCGAGTGATGCGGGTGATCCGGTCGCAATACCGACTGATCTGAGGTCTGAAGCCCAGTGCCAGCAAGTGGTGGAGCAAGTAGTCAGCCTCTTTGGACGCATCGATGTCCTTGTTAACAATGCTGCCGTACAATTTTATACTGAAAGTATACAGGATATTACGGAGGAACAGCTTAGGAGGACTTTTGAGACTAACATCTTTGCTTATATCTTCATGGCAAGGTATGTTTATAATTTGTATATAGCCAGGATTGTGAAGCCAGCCAATTTTCTCTGTCACATAATCTTCTGATTTGCAGGGAATCGCTAAAGCACATGAAGGAAGGAAGCGCGATAATCAACACAACGTCAGTGGTAGCCTACGCAGGCAATGCGGACTTACTAGATTACAGTTGCACCAAAGGCGCTATTGTCACCTTAACCAGAAGCCTTGCCCTGCAGCTTCTTAAGCAGGGAATCCGAGTGAACGGGGTTGCACCGGGACCCATCTGGACTCCCCTCCAAGTGGCTTCATTACCGGTCGATAAGATTGTGAATTTCAATTCCCAGGCCCCCATTGGAAGAGCAGGAGAGCCTTTCAAAATGGCACCTTCCTATGTTTTCCTTGCCAGCAATGAGTGCTCGTCCTACATTACAGGACAAGTCATTCATCCTAATGGTATGATATCGTGTTGTCTTTGGTGTTTATATTACATATATTTGTGTCCAACGATACTTGTAGCATTTCCTGTAGAGCCGACATTTTCACTATATTCGACTATGATGCATCATAGAAATCTCGCATAACCCCAAAATGACATGAAAGGTTGTTACACTTCTAGTGCGGTAAACCAGCAACCACACAATTAGCACCAAAAAACCAGCAACACACTGCAATGAGCGACATAATTTTCTTTTTCGCACTCATAGCACCCTTTACAGGATCCCTTGACGGCCTTGAGGCACAAAGGTAATGTCATTGTTGTATGACTTGTATGTAATCCTAATAATTAGACACACATCCGTATCGTATAAATTTTATGTTTTGTACCAATCTAACTCAACTAACATTGATACGCTAGCTATCCTTCATGTTATATTCAATTGTGGTATTGATTGGTTTGCTCTATTTTATTTTAGGAGGAGCAATCGTCAATGGTTGAAAAAAAAACCTCCATACGAGAATTTTATAAACAGAATAAGTGGGGTTCGGCGTTTATCAACATCCATAGGTTGGGTACCACAACTTAAACCCCGTGTAAAATTACACGAGTATATATGCAAGCATTTTTTAAACATCGTTCTGCTCTCCATTCTAAAGCTCGGGTCGTGATTCACCAATGACTTCCCTTCCTGGACTGGAGTTCTTCAATTACCTCTGATTTCCTGCATACTTATTTTAATTTGTACTGATTGAAACTCTTGTACCTAATATTCAATTTTTTCTTCACATTACAAATTCTACATTTGTCAATTCTTTCGTTATTCAACACATAGAAATTGAAAATGGATGACCAAGTAACGAAAATAATGCAAAAGTAGTAAAACAAAAAATCACCATCAAATAAATTCCGATTAACCCGATTAAATTTCTACCGACAACAAAGAATGAAAACAAGGGTATAATATAAAGATATTTAACTAAGTTTATAACCTGTAAAAGAAGGCCTTTAGCGATCCAATGAACCTTTTATTTCATACTCCGTATAAATGCCCTTAGTTTTGCGAGCAGCGAGCCCAAATAAAGCCTCCTTTATTTACATGAACAATGCAAATCACATATTATGCATTCTTTAATCTTGTCTTGGTCAAAGACAAGTATTTTCGGAGAGCGAGCATTAAGACCCACGTCGACTTTGTGATCTTCTCTTTAATCATAAGCAGCAAAGCAGAACTTAACACTGTCTTCAAGATTTGGGCCTCTAAGCCCTTGAAATATCCCAGTATCCCTTCATGTTTCCAGATGTTGTAGAAAACTCCTGAGACTGTCTTTCTGGTTTTTTCAGTTTTTATCTGGTTTTCTTCCTCTCGCTCAGCAGCCTGAATCACAACCTTACACCTGAACCAAACCAATTTCGCGATTCTGAGTTTCTGATGAATCATGGAGTGATTCATGGTGATTCATGGAGAACAACCAAACCCGTGTATATGTGCACAACATAGCAGAGTTTCCTTAATATTCCCCTAATATTATATGCTCTCCTCGGTTACAAAACCGTTTTTTAAGAGCATTGTAATAAATATGTCAGACTCACGACACCAGTGGCCGCTTGTAAGGGGTTTTTGAAGGTTACCGCAACTAAATCAAGAAAAGTTGGTCCAACTTGAATAACCGGACTCAAAACGAGACCATAACTGACCATGGACTGATTAAACAAAAATATGACTATTATTTGACCCAATCCAACCAGTAGCGGGCACGCATTTTGTTGGACCCAAAATTGTCTCAATCGGAAGAGACCAACCACAAAACCACCTGGCATCAAAATGATCCAAATCCACCCGAAATGACTGATTTAATACCACACCAAATTTTATCTACACGACAAATGCCAGTGACCTTAAATGAACACAGCCACAATAACAACTAAACCCAAATGACTCAACACAAAATGGCACATTAAAACAAACCCAAACAAAAATGATCTCGAGCCAAAGAGCATACATACAAGAACTAAGCCAACTCGAAAGACCTGTTTCAACCATATGTGTAATTGTGTATCAAAAAAATCAACCCACAGAATAAAAGACCTAACAACAACGCATTCAAAACAGATCCAAACAAAAATGTCCTCGAACCAAGGAGTAACATACAGTCACGGACCCAATCCAAAAAGACTTGTTTGCCAGTTTGCAACCATATTTGTATATCAACAACATTTATGCACATCAACCGAGCGCGAAAGTTTCCGAGATCATGATTGGAAAAGGATGTTAATAAACTTGAGATGAATAAGAAACATGAGGGATAAAATACCTGATAGCTGGATACGTCAAGCAGGTAGCAATACTCTTAGAGAGAGCACCCAACAAAAAAGCAGTGGAAGCAGCAAGAGCTTGCGGAGATGATTCAGAGTCTGGATTTTTAGCTAGTTTGCTAATAAGAAGTTTATTCTTCAGCTGATCAAAAACTGTGTACTGCGCCCATATAGCAAAGTCAGCTTCGTTAACAGTAAAAATGTCCGTTGAAGAAATAAAAGAAAATTGTCAAACTTATTAAACACACAACAAGCTTTGGAGAAGATTTAAATTGGGTACCTGAATAGACGGATTTGCCGTCAGGAGTAGAGAAATGCCAAGGCCATCAAAGGCGTTTCTCCAATTGCCTTCAGATAAGGTGGTCCAGAGGCCTTTTGACTTTCCAAAATCACTAGTTTGCATCTTGGATGATGCCGTATCCAACGGCTGTCAAATCAATGCAAAGCGAATGTAAGACTGGTATCCCATGCGAAGAAGGCACGTATTATTATGTTATCTCACTCTATAAACATACTCATTCTGGTTGCAGAATATACACCAGATTTCAACTGACACATTAATTCGAGCTCAGCAGAAAGCTAGTATCGCTAAATGATGTGAAGTTGCAAACTACAAACTGAACCACAGAGTTGAAGGAAGAAAGTCACAAGGTTTCTCATGCTTTGTGGCTACAAAATTTAACTCGCTTAGCATGATGTAACTCCTTTTTGATAACATTTAATTATTGCAAACTATTCCCTATTTAGATTAAGAACACTCTTTTCAATTAAATGCCTGACAAAAAAGTGTAGCAAAATAACTACTCCTATCTGATAAGGCACTTTTGGATTCAAACTCATAAGAAGTTGGTATCTCAAAGTAAAGAATTCACGTGTGAAAAGGGAACAACCTGTGTTACTAACACCGTGCAAGCTCCTGCAGCAGCAGCAACTATTAAGTTTGCAGTTGTTCCCATCGACTTAGAATTGCTTTTCTTCAAGTAAAGCCTCTTAAAAAAACTATACCCGTAGAAATAAATAAACTGTTGGATAACTGACTGCAAATTCTTTGTTCCCAAACCTTGATATAATGAAAGAATTTGACCTTTACGTACAGCCTCCCATAATACATCTGAAAGGTTCCTGCAAAGCACAAACCACAACAGAACCAATATATTAACTTTATCACAAAACTCGTATAAGACCGCACATCCCTTATCATGCACCTCATATAATAATAACAGCTTTGTTGTACCATACAAGTATACAACAGTGACGAACTTTGGTTTAATGGCAGTTTAAACAAGTTGGCTGGCAGGGTAAAAGCATTTCATAGCATACCCCCCATCCAATTTTTATTGTCCTCATTTGACTTTGTTGGTCACCTAAGGTCAACTTTGACCATTTATTTTTTTAATATATGAACAGTTACGATGTAAACTTGTCACTTTTGATTTATCAAAAGAATTTTTTTCATAGATTCACTTCAAAAGTTGTACTACTGTAGATTGTGAGAAAATTGCGGCTAAAGTTGACATCTAACTGAACCAATATAAACAGGATGAAAAGGGTATGATATATATTATGGACTATGGAGTAAACTAATAATACGGTAATACCAGACTCCATCCCATGGTACAACCAGCTGGTTTCTTATAGAAAACAATGTGAACAGAACTCTCAGATAGTGAAAGGGTACTATTAATCTATATAATATGAATGAACACTATGAATCAGCAGAATGTCTCCCGAAAGGAGCAATATTTAAAGACTTGTTTGGCAATTGACGTATACGTAAAATGTAAAGAAATGTGATGGTCTTGCAGCAAGGTCAACTACTGTATATACGAAGTACTCCATACTCGAAAGGTCTTATTTACAGTACTCGATACTCCACAGGTCTTGCAGACACATGACACAGAATGATATTCAAATGTTTGAGGATAAACGTGCCATATTTTCACATAATTATTTCAGCGACTGAGAAGGCACAAATCTAACATTTTAATTTCTCCAAATAACTAGAATAGCCTAATTGCAAAAGCTTTGGATAAATTTGTACAAATATAAAGCTTTTAAGTAGCCTTAGCCTCAATTGTACACAAATGAATTCTACCTCCAAAAGCCAGTGATGTAAGTGTGCAATCAGAATTCATGGAAAAGGTAAATACAAAAAATTTCAGACTAAATCTAATGTAGCATAAGTTTCTGCCCTAGAGGATACCGTTCTATCTCATCAAACATACACCACCTGATATAATGAGGTTACATGCTATAGGAATTGCTGGTAATGTGGCCTTCTATATACTATACAGCAACAAAGACATTCATATCAGAGAACGAAAGAAATTCGTGTCACTACATAGTTGGATTTTCTTTAAAGACGTAAAATTGAGTTACTTATTCAACCAGTAAGCATGCACACTAGTGTAAGGTAGCTAGGAATTTTCATACTATATAGTACTTACAACAAACTCATTCTCTCTACTTTGTGATAATTCAAATGGACATCTGAACAAAGAGTTTCAAATCTTCAGCTGTATACTTTCTCTTAAATTTTCAATCCAATTTTCGCTTGTTAAAAACCAATATGCATACTCCAATCAAAACAAGATCCTGCGAACAAATGTTTGGGTCTGTATTCTTCGGACTCCTAAAGCATACACTATATGCACATCGCCAAGTCTTCAATAAACAAATGGCATTGATCATAAATTCATCACTCACATAGAACCTTGATATTTAATCAGTAGACCTACCGGCAGTTGACAATTCGTCACACAGTAACAGCCACCCCAACCCCCTATTAAACAAAGAAAAGGGGTCAGAACCAAAAGAAAAAATACTTTATATCTAACTAGGTGAGCTAAATTTCAAAAATCCCCGGTAATCATTAGGTGAATGTGCAATTAATCAAGAAGCGCACTAAAAAAGAACTCTAAAACCACAGTCGCATAGGATAACATAAATTGCCCATTGTTGGAAGTCTTTTTGAAAGGTTATTTGTGTCTAACCATACAAAGGAAGTTCTTGCAGATATGAGATGTTGTTTAACACACAAGTTGTGTTTGGTTGGATATAATAAGAATTGCAATGAAAAGGAGCCTGCCTAAAGAGAAAGGTTAGAACTTAGAAGTGAAGGAAGAGAGAGGAGTTACGCGTGAGGGGCTATAAATGTATACAACCATATAATGTTATTTGTACAAGATGAACTTGAACTTGAACAATTGCTATTACATTAACAGAAGTATCTAATTAGTAATTACTATACCTCAGCTTTAAAGCTTCTCTCTCGTTCCCCAATTGGATCCTTATCTCTACGACAAAATATCTATTTAGTGCAATCACGCATACGTCCTACTAAATGAGACCTAACAATACCACCCTAAAAATACATAATCATCGCTGACCTTTTTAGGTACAGAATCCATACCTGACCTTTTTCAATTACACACAAAGGGATGCTTACTTGACAAAACAGGGTATAGAGGAAGAAAACGATGGATAATATGACTTTTAAAGATTTTAAGCCTTGTGTCTCAAACATCTGCTTCCACTTAAAAACTCAAATATTTCAAACTTAAAGTTCAAACGGAGTTTTGAAGATATGTCTCTATATCTGTATCCTTAATTTTAATATAGAGACCTAGAGTCTAGAATATTTAGCCATGGCGATTCCACTCTTGTACATGTATGTATAATAGACATCCAAACCCGAGTCCAAGTAACATTGGCACTATTACAATAATTGGACTTGTAAAGAGATCCTAATTTTCTGCAATGATCATTATACTCAAACCCTAAAGTAGCATCACCGTTTGCCCAAAGCTCTTCAACTATCATTTGATGCATGAATAATAAGGGACACCAGGTACCCGAAACACATTACACAGATGGGAATCCACATTCTCAGCCTGGGCCCTTCTGAGTTCTGACCCAGACAGATATTACTTACAATGAGCATGAGATGGTACCACAATCACCTGCAGCATCCTCTCTCTCCCTCCCTGCCTATCATTGACAACTGCCTCACATAAGAGCACACATATATACACTAAGTCACTCAAAAGTTCACTAAACAGAGAAAATTGGGAGAACTAAGATAATAATTCCCTTCTTCCTCAACACAATTTCTTATCCAAAAGAACTAGTTTAGTCCACCTCATTTTCGCCTCAAATCCGTCAGTCAAACAAGGGACAAATGTCTAATTCTAGGCTGTCAATTATCAACTTAACATGTATCCTGAGCCAAAGAAATCGAAAAATCTAGAGACAATTAGATATCTAAACAACATTTATTACCTTTCCTCACCCACTCTGGAGTCAAGCTTCGTTAAAGTCATTATATAATGTTATGTAATGGTGCTTAGAACTACGTTAAGCTCAATCTCAAAATGGTGCATCAAGTTCAAAGGAAGGCCCACCTCTAGGCCATAACCCATAAGCGATGTAGTCACTAGTCACTAAAATTCATACTAAAAACTAGTGAAATATAGCTTAATTAGTCAAGAAGGATCCGACATGGGTGTGTGTCCAAGTATCGGACTGTTATATTTTTGGGAAAATATGCATATTTTGGTCTAAAATGAGGTGTCCAAGTGTCATACCCATATCCTAGTGTCGAGTGTCGGACACGGGTAAGCGATGAAATTAGAAGAGTCGGAGTAACATAGGAGACAACTAGCCTACTTGACTTCACTTTCCCCTTCAACTCCAAAGTCAATCTTCATTAAAGCCATCAACTAATGCTAGGCAAAGGCACAATTGCACAAACATCAAAGAAAAAGACTAATTCTAGGCCATGAAAGATATTGTTCCTTCCTCAAAAGACAATTCTAACTGACGAGGGAGAGCTTGATCACCCTTGACCTATCCGGCTCAAATTAGAAATAAACCACCTAGTTCAAACCCAAAACCAAAAAAATCCTTGGACATTCCTCAGATATTATGATCTCATCAAACAAACAAACAAACAAAATGCAACGTAAAACAGCCTTGTTAGTCTGTTTACAACAAATTATATAACAACAACATTACCACAGTGCCTCAATGTCTCCCGCAAATTGTGGGGTAAGGGGATCATATGTACGCAGCTTTATCCTTATATCAACAATACAAAATTCCCAAATTCCAATAAGAATACCCAAAATTCAACAAAACAAAGTGAAACCCATCAAAGAAAATACAAAATCAAACGTAAAAATTAGTCAAAAACAAGTAATAAGAATAAATAAATAAATAAAAACCTGTATCTAGGGTGTTGATCATGAGATCGTGCTTCAGCTTGATACTTAGTTTTACAAGTATCTAAAGGATATAAGATAGTTGTACTAACAAGAGCTCCAATTGCTCCTGAAGTTGCCTCTGTTAATGATTCAAAATCCAAAGCCATCACTTTTTTAACCCACAATTAAGAATCTAGTCTAGTGCACTATTCTTAAATCTTCAAAGTTTGGATCTTTGATTAAAAATAAGGAGAATAATTGAGAATTTGGAAGGTGGGTTGGTGAAAGATTGATTTAATGAAGATGATGCAAGGTTTTTATGATGTATGTATTGAAATTGAAGAGGTTTTTGTGGAACAAGCAGCCATCAAGAGTGGGGAGACGTGTGGGTGTTGACACACTGACAGAGTGTCTCACTTATTTTCGTAAGTCTTGTTTAATACGGGTAGTGTCGATCCTAAATTTTAAGACGAGTCAAATATTATTTTATACGCTGTATAATCTAATAAATTCAACTTATATACTTTATTCGTCATATGTAAGAGAATTAGGTATGTATTTAGCTCGTTTTAAAATTTAAGACGGATAATAAGCGTTTTTACCGTGAGTTGGTGCACTTATTTCATTGTTTTGGGAAGTCCAAAGGGTATTTTTTATGATTATTAGTGGGTGTGGGTCCAATTATTTTGGAATTCAACCCTTAAAAAAGTTGAATTCTCCGGCTGATGGCTCAACTGGATGATCGAAATATCGTCGGTGTGGGTTTTGGTGATTCATCAAATATAAACGGACCTTGACATGGAGTCATGGTCTCATGGATAACCAACCATGCATCAAAACAATGAATTATCATTAATGACGTGTATATCCGTTTTCAATAAAGACAAGTCGGATTTTTTCTTAAAAAGAGTCAAGTGAAAGGGTAAGTGGGGATCCATTTAACCTCTCAATTGTCCTCCCACTTGCCTCTTGTGATAAAAAAATCTGACCCCTCTTCATTGAAGACGGATATGTCATGTCTTCAATAAAAGCAACTTATTTAGTACGGAGTATTTACCAAAGAGATCACATTTTCCTCATTGCACGTACGACGATCGCACTATAAATATTGTTTAATCAACCAATCATATTTGCTAGACTTAGCTAAGCATTCGAGCAAAAACAATTAGTAATCACCTTGCTCCTTGTGGTTCGACCATCGACTAGTGCAACAAATCTCGTTCACTTGCGAGGTAAATTTGAAAATCATGTAGACAATAAATCGAAAAGAATTGAGATTAAAACTTCTAATATTAATTATTAGAGATAGATAATTGAAAATTCGGTTAACATATTTGAACAGTCTAATATACTTGATCATGATCGGATAATTTTTGAAAGATATAGACACAAGTGTCTACACCTTTACCGCCGCACTCTTCCATATCTCATCATACTATACCCCAACGGCCCAACCTCATTCAAACGGGAAAAAGGATTATACATCGGATGTATTACCTCATACCCTTTGAGTTTTCGAGCTTATATATATTTTTTTCAAGTATTCACAATTTACAAGTTATATAATATTTTCTTATGGAAAAACTCAAAAAAAAAAAAATTAGAAGTATAGTTTTTGAGCAACGTTGTATTTTTTTTTATCTTAATATTTAAGTAAACATGCTTAAAAAATTTATACTAAAAACTCAAATTCTTTAAAATAAAACTCAAAAAGTTTATCATAAAATTCAGAATGCATATAATCAGATGTACTGCCTCTAATGTATAATCCATGAAGTGCATTCAAACACGTCTACTACCACCCAAACCCATTCTTTATGGGTGGACTTGGCTTGACCACCCCTCCCTTAAAGGTGACGAGTCCATTGCTGACTAAGAAATAATATGTGATGTAGGCAAGATGGTAGTGAGTGACACGTGTTTAAGATATAGGTGGACGAGAGGGCCCCAAGAGAAGTGCCTAATGGTAGTGTGATCTTGTTAAGAGCGCGGAGGTCTAGGGGTGGGGTTGTTAGATAGGCCGACGACGAGGCGACTAAAGTAGTGGGGGAGGGGGAGGAGAAAGTTGTGATTGAAAGTGGATTCTGGTGATGAGTGAATGATGGCTAAAAAGTAAGTTTAAACCTTGGTCCTAGATCGATAAACAACTAAATAGATTAGGCGGACGAAAGTAATCCGAAACACCAGACTTTATTTAAATTTTTGGTCCTACATCAGATCAAGCCCGATTTTTTTCGTTTTGGTTTGGTCTTCTACTGAAATGGATCGAAATTTAAGATATGGTGATTTTTAGTATATGATTATTTTTTAGTCGGTCTCTCTGTAATTGTTCGGATCATTTTTGCCGGGTCTAATCTTAACTCCTAACTACGTAGACTAAAATAGCTTGATTGTCTTTTAAAAAAATCCATATGACTGGATACATCTAGGTGATTTTAAGTATATGACTTGATACAGTGACCGAATAGAAAATAACTCAATAAATTATCAACCCCAATACAACTCCATTCAAATGATTCATTTGCCAAAAGTCTAGCACAAATTCTCACTGAAGACGGATCGACTCACTTGTCCCCCACCTGCTATTTGTGAGAAGGATTTAACTTGTCTTAAGCTTAACTGATCGATTCGTCTTCCATGGGACTTCCAAAAAGTCTAGTTAGGACCATGTGAACAAGAGTTGCTATTTTTTTCCCCAAAAAGAAGGAACATTAAATCAACGAAAAATGCTTAAAAAAACCGAAACCTCACTTTCCACTTCCCACTCCACAAAGAAATAATAACGTTAGAGAATTTTTGAAAAAAAAGGATCCCTCCTTCTTCCCCTCTTCAAATCAAATCTCTCTCTTCTCCATAACACTTACAAAAAAAATAAAAAATCCCCAAATGCAATCAAACTCAACAACACTCTACTACTCCAAACCCTAATTCACCACTAATTACTTCCCAAATGCAAGAACTCTACGGATCAGTTCGTCGATCCTTAGTTTTCCGACCATCTACACCCTCGCAAGGCGGCGGAGACGACGGCGGTGGTTTCGCTGGTTTCGGCGGCTTCGTTGATAAAATCGGCTCTTCGATTCGTAAGTCTCGTATCGGTTTTATTGCTGCGAAATCTCCTGTTAAAGCTCTTCTTCCTTCTTCGTCTAATTGTAAGGAGAATATGTCGCCGAATCGTGTTAATGAGAAGGATGAAAAAGAGGAAGCGTCGTCAATTCGATGGCGGAAAGGTGAATTAATCGGATGTGGCGCTTTTGGTAGGGTTTATATGGGGATGAATCTTGATTCTGGCGAGCTTCTTGCTGTTAAGCAGGTAATGCTTGTTGTTTTTAATTTGATTTTTGAGTAATTTTTGATTTCGATGTTTGATTCGAAGTTAATTTAAGTTTATATTTGTGAATTGATGTAGGTTTTGATTGCGGCTAACGGCGCCAAGGATAAAACTCAGGTTAGGGATAAGGAATGATATTATATCGATTTTGGTTTAGTAATTTGTGTCATTAATAACAATTGTTATGATTTTGTTTCCGAAAATGCTGTAGCTTTGTATGTGTTCAATTTAGGTTTAGTTCTTCATTTAGATTTTGTCCACTTAAGTAGTACAATTGACGATCTGAGTATGCCTTTTTAAGTGTCTTTCCTCGAAATGTCAGTACAATTTGGTAGCATAATTGACGACTTGAGTATGCGCGTCTTTCCTTGTAATGTCAGTACAATTGCCACTTTTGTCCAATTAGGTAATACAATTGACGACTTGAGCATGCTTTTTTAAGCGTCTTTCCTCGAATTGTCAGTACAATTAGGTAGCATAATTGACGACTTGAGTAGCCTTTTAAGGCGTCTTTCCTTGTAATGTCAGTACAACTGCCAGTTTTGTCGAATAATTATACATATATCAGAAAAATTAGCATAACTGAGTAAGTGATTAGTTCAAATGCTCTTCCTTGAGATGTTAATATATTTACCATAATGGGAGGGTATGAAATGATGCTTTGAGGGTGTTAATTCCTCAAAATGATCAAAGTTATCTTTTGTTTCTTGTCAACAGGCTTACGTAAAGGAGCTTGAGGAGGAAGTGAAGCTTCTTAAGAATCTATCACATCCAAATATAGTTGTAAGCATATTGCCGTTTCTCTTGTTTTAGGAAATAATGTGTTTTCTTAGATTTTGAACCATCGTTCTTCTTATCAGAGATATCTAGGGACTGCAAGAGAGGACGATGCATTAAATATTTTAATGGAGATTGTTCCCGGTGGATCCATATCCTCACTTATAGGAAAGTTCGGGTCGTTTCCAGAGCCCGTAAGTGGTTCATTCTATTGCTTTTTCTGTATATAGAAGTTGATTGGTTGTTACCAAGACAGTTGGTTACATTATTTCCCATTGCCCAGGTTATACGAAATTACACTAAGAAGTTGCTATTAGGCCTGGAATACCTGCACAAAAACGGAATTATGCATAGAGATATTAAGGTATTACTGAGAAAGAAAACACTCCAATATACAAGTCCTTCTTGGTAATATTTTGAGGATACAAATATATCGATTTTTGTCATTACTGCTGCTCAATTTCTTGCGTTGGTGCTACAGGGGGCAAACATCCTTGTTGATGATAAAGGTTGTATCAAACTTGCTGACTTTGGTGCATCGAAGAAAGTTGTTGAATTGGTGAAAATCTATTATAATCTTTTATTTGTCATTGCGCGTGTTTCTTTGAAGGTGCATGGTAATTGATCTCATTCTTCTTTTCTGCATGAACTTTCTTTACTATGATAGGCTACCATGACAGGGGCAAAGTCAATGAAAGGCACTGCGTATTGGATGGCTCCTGAAGTTATCACTCAAACTGGTCATAACTTGTGAGTAATAAAATTTCAACTTTATTCTTGAACGTAGCCTACGATCCTTTGAATAGTAGGTTTAGATTATTTAGCATTCTATTGGATCGTCTCTTCTTCTTATTTCAGTTTTGGTTGCTACGTATTTTGTCAAGCATAAAGTATTGTTTGCAAAAAATTTATATGCTTTCGAAATGAGGTTTGTGGTATAGTGGCTTAGCAAGGGGTAAACTAAGGTATTCCCCCAGTAGCAGTGGTTTGGAAATCTCTGTTTCTTCTCCACAGTTATCTTACTGACCGTTTGCATACTAATGTTTGGCATGGTTTCCAGTTAATTTTTAAATTTCACCCTAATTCTAATTTACTGAGAAATGAGAATAGACATTTGTTGCAGAAAGTTTTGCATAGTTGGTGTCAATTTCAGTATTAAAATTATATTGAAACCTCTCGATTAGGTTTTCTTTTAATGGCTATTTTTACGTTTATTTGAATTTATATATTTTTTCTTGTCATTAAGGGTATAGTTTTTTTTTTCCTGTGGGGGAATCATAGACTTATTTCTACCCTCATGATTTCTTAAGGCTGTAACGTAGGGGTGTTTATAATAACAAGTGGCTTCAATAGGACTGGCATGGAGATAAGTATTAGTGTATTACTGACATGTGCGGAACAGTTTTGACTGTTGTTAAAGTAGAATACACGAGTCTCCATTGAAAGTTGTTTTTCCAACCTATTAATGTTTGTGCAATTGAAGGGTCCAATTGAGCTTGTTTTTTTTTTTTGAATAATCTCATATGCACTCTTGATAGATATATGAACATATCTTCTATGTTTATAAGAGACAAATTGACACTTACTTTGATTATCGAACACCTCAGCTCTGCCGATATATGGAGCGTTGGCTGTACGGTCATTGAAATGGCAACTGGAAAACCTCCTTGGTGCCAGTATCAGGAGGTAAGTTCAGCTCAAAGCATGTTACATGAATCTGCTAAATCATATTGCTGCATTTCCTCTTGTGTTGGGCGCTGTCCTTTCTTTGTTATTAATGCTTTTACTTTCCGGTTCATCCAGGTGGCTGCTTTATTTCACATTGGAACTACAAAGTCTCCTCCTCCCATCCCTGAGCACCTATCAGCTGATGGAAAGGATTTCTTGAACAAGTGCTTACAGACGTAAGATGTTTGTCATATTTCACTGTTTGTTTTGATCGCATGTTTCTGGCGATTTACCGTTGAAATGGAACTCGAATACTGTTTTTAACTTTAAAATAAACCTTTTGTGATTTACCTTTTCTGAACTCTCCGTTTCACATTTTGCCCACAGAGAAGCTAATTTAAGGGCCTCTGCTTCAGAACTACTACAGGTATTTTGCATTTTTTTTCCACTTCATTATACATTGTAGTTTGAAATAGCAGTAGATTGTGATGTACATCTTGGATACTTCATTATCCCCTCCATTCATCAATTTATCCCCACTTAAAATGTATGTAGAATTGTACTGTATTAGTAGCTCATTCTGCAAATGGGCTGCAAATGGGCTAGAGTTCTGCAACATGTATTATGCTGATAGTATGTTTTTCTTTTATGCAGCATCCTTTTGTCAATGAAGAATACCGGGAATCTCAGCCTGTTTTTCGTCGTTCAGTCACTGTTAGTCTAATTGCAAAAATTTTGTGCCTTATACTTTCATTTGTCAATGTTATCACACCTTATTGTGGCCTTAATGTCAGGAAATTGCGAAAAGTAAGGCCTCAACAACACCCGTGGATCAGAAAAGCATGTATGTGGGCTGACATATGTTTATCAGTCCTTTTCTGTACTCGCTCCTTCTCACACCTATGTTGGCTGAGTTTATCATGATTCATGATTGTAGAGACCAAATAACTTGTTTACTTATTTCTTAAACAGCAGAAGCAATGCTACACGGACATTTAGTGGCGGTTTAAAAGACAATTGCAATTTGGGTAGTGTCGGATGCTCAACTGTTTATCCAGAGAATTTCTCTGGAACACGTCCTCTTTGGGGCACAAACTGTAGTGATGACGACATGTGTGTTTTAGATGATAAAGACTGCTTTTCTATGGGTGCATCAGTTGACCTGAATCCAGCCATGCTCACAAATGACTGCACGGAGGTAGTAAATTTTTGTAGCCATATATATTGACTGAATTTATCCATTTTTTAAATTGCTATGGATTCACTAACTAATGTTTTCTACAAGACAGAGTTTCAATCCTATGTGTGAGCCAAACGATGATTGGCCTTGCAAGTTTGATCTCAGCCCTGAAGTTGGACGAAGCAACACAGAGTCGCTTCCCCGAGAAGATTGTGGCATTGCTGAATCATCTTGTAATGTGGCATCTGAGTTCACGTTTCCAAGTGAACCATTAGCCGATGATGAAGAAGAAGTTACTGAGTCAAAAATCAAGGCGTTCTTGGAAGAGAAGGTAAAATAAGATTGAAGGAAAATATGAGAGTACCACTAGAGTACTACGGAGTAACTATTTTCAATGATTCACATGAAGTCACACTTTATTCACCTACTTTTTTTTACCCATGCAGGCCTTAGATCTCAAGAAGCTGCATGAAGAGTTTTATAACACATTAAATACAGACTCACCTTCACCTACAGCTTTTGGGGATATAAATGGTGATGCTCTGAGTAATTTGTTCACAAAAAGCAAGTCACCTAGCAGAGTACCTAGCAGAAGATTCTCAAATGTTGCCGATGTTTCTAAAAATGCGAGTCCTGTCAGCCATAGCAAACCCATTTCAGATAAAAACCCTAGTGAGCAATCATTTAAGGAGGTTCCCGAGGTCGAAGAGCTACAGACGGAAGGTTTTATTTCAAGGTTTGTGCCATTTAAGTTGTTTTTGTGAAGCTTTGTTAAATTGATAATTTATTTTACGGAGTAATAAAAGAAAATTTATTGCTGCAGTCCAAGCTGCGCCGAGAAGCAAAGACTGTGGAGGGAAGAACTCAATAAAGAACTCGAGACAAAACGAGGTATGCTTGATATTACCTCTTAATCTGCTTAATGTGTGTACCTAAGCATCGGTGCTGAGTTGGTTCTTTCTGCAAGCATCATCCAAGTATTGGGAAATAACTTACAAATTGAGTCAAAACGCAACAAGCTTTAATGAGCAGCTTATGAAGTTGGTAAGCTGCTATGATTTATGAAGAGAAAAAGAACAATGCTTCAGCTTGATGCAAATTTTTGAATTATTCACATTGTTACAGAGCAATTTCACTGTCGCAGAAGCAGATCCGTTACATAATATTGTATAGTAATCCCTTGAAAGAATTTAGGTTAGTTTTGTTCCTATATATAGCCATGTTCACTCTAAGGTTGTGTTTGAATACAAAAAAGGGAGGTAAAGGGGGACGAGCGATTTCAATTTGACTTGTAGCCTGTAGGGGGGAAATGGAGGGCTCCATCTTCGCTCCCTCCAAATTTCCCCACCTCCATTTTGCTAACCAAACAAATGAAATTTAAGGGGTGAGGAATGAGGACATTCATATTTTGAGAGATGACTTGCAGGATTAGGGAATCAGGAATATAAAACTATTAAGTGTTTTTTGACGATAAAAAAGAACTTATTTATAGCGGTGGAAACCTTGACATAGATGGTTGGTTTGTCACAAATACGCTGTTTGCAACTTGTAGCAGATGTAGCGAGTTTACGCTCATTCAGGAATTGGCTTCAACAGTTCAACTTACTCCCTTTTGAATAGACTGCTAATCTGCTAAACTTCTGCATGGGCTGTTTATGGTGAAGTCTCTTTAGCCAATAATTCCACTTATTATGTGCCCCCAGGAAGTGATGCGTTGTCATGAATGCCTGTTAATATCACTGATTGTTTCTCATAAAGCTGCACCATTCTAGAAATAACTCGTGTTTTGCACTGATTGAGTTCCTGTACTTGACTATATGATAATGCGTTGCAGAGCTCCTAGCAGAAAAATTGCGGCAGGCAGGAGGGAAGACGTCATCCCCAATTAAGCGTGTTCCCTGTCAGCAGAGGGAACGGCCGCCATTCGCTTCCCCCCCTAAATGATCTGAGTTTCTCTAGCCACCATGGTGCCTTGCTGGCAGATATACTTACTTGCCATGAAAGCACGAATGTCTAGCAGAGTATTTTTCGTAAAGAGGTTGTGTGAAATAATTTTACATAGTAGTCACTAGTCACCCAGCTATCTTTTCATGTATAGCAGGCATGGTAAGCAATCAGCCGCGCACGTCTTCTTGGAATGAAAATGCCGGTTCAACTGATCATCTTTAAGAGAGTATTGTAATTTTTTTTTTTACCATTGCTTCTGTTAAATGCAGTTTGTATGTTTGCTGGGGAATACCAAAGAATGTGATACTGAGTTTTTGTTAAGAGATCGAAATTTTAAGTAATGTATAAATGGGGCATCAACAGCGATAGCGATGATTTATGAAGCCGTATGTCTTTTCTTCCAGGTGAAAGACGAAACAAACGTAGTTCCCTTCGTTCTAGTTTGATCTTCATAAAAGGGTTCAATATCTAAGATGTTCAATAATGTGGTGGAATATGAAGGTTAAGAAGGTTGTAAGAAATAATTATACAAATTGATAATAAAAGATACTCGTACAAGATTCCAATAGTAGTAATAATAATAATTAATTAAAAGAACGGAAAATTCACGTGGTATCCCTAAACTTTGCCGTTTTGCACATGGTACCCTATATTTTAAGTTTGTGCACATGTCACCCTTCACGTTTTATTTTTATGCACATGTTCTTTTCACCGCTTTAAAAAAATTTCAAATGAGCATAACCCTTGCACCGAAATTCAAATTTGACCAATTTTTGTCCTAAAGACATTTGCTTGTCATAATCTACCATTTGAGAAAAAATATTGTCGACTAACATTTAATAAGGTTTGTTTCTCACGAAACCTAAAGTCGTTCATTACTTCGATCTAAAAATTTTCGAATGACCATTTTTTGTTTGATCAAATTATAGATCTCGAAAAGTTAATTAATTAAAAATTTTGTTTTGGCAAAATCTGATTTCTTGTTTACGATTTATTCGCATTTGAACATTTTAAAAACAATAAAAAGACTATGTCATACTTAAAAAACAAACTTCAAGGTTATTATGTGCACAAAATTAGAACAATGTATACCACGTACAAAATGACAGTTTAGGGGTACCATGTGAATTTTCCGTTAAAAGAAAGAAGATGGTTTTGAAATTGATGAAGTTTTGTGTATTTCATCGCACTTAGCAAATTTAACATTTTATACTAATGATATTGTTGAAGTTAGCACGTTTAACATTTTATACTAATGATATTGTTGAAGTTAGCACGTTTCAAATTCAATGATGTCTCTAATAGCGTCCAGTCTATTTCCTCAAAACGAGGCTTGTACTTAGGTGACTATTTGATGATAATATAACGGCTCAAAACTTGAAATTGGATCCATATATACGGATATGTAAATTGTTTGACCATGTATAAGGTTTTTGGGCACCTAGTTAAAACGAATCAAATTCAGTATCAAATCAAATTAAGCCAACACGAAGTCTCCATCAAACACACTTGAAATAAGATGGTTACAGTCTCATTTAGATGAGAAAGTCTTGCTAAAGGCTCTTACTTTAAATAAGGGTGTTACAACCTTTATACTTATGATTTAAAAGTATGATAGCTAAGCCTAATTTTTCCCCTTTGAAATGAGCTGAAATAATATGAATTGACAGAAGTGGAGTAGAAAGTGATGTGAACTAAACAGAGCAGAACTGACCTAAATGAAGTTGAACCAAGAGTAATTCGAGTAGAGCTTAGCTTAACGGAGCTTAAGTAAACTCGATGAAGTGCGTGTTTGACCCAAGTTTTAGTAGTGCTTTGTATCGAATAACGCATAAATCAGACAACATAATTTTTAAAAAAGTTAAAACTTCCTTATTTAAGCCTATAAGACAAATTTGAGAACTAGAAATAGAAGCAATTTGGCGCTTCTAGCTTTACTTCTATTTTTGAGATATTTAATAGTGTTTTTTTTGTCAAAAGGTACCTAACATTTAGGTAACTTTGCAGGCAAATACCTAACATTATTTTTTCTTTGTCCAAAAATACATAAATTTTATATTTTCTTTGTTAACAAGTACAACTAACGGATTCCGTCAAAAAATGTCCAGATTTCGTCTTGACTTGACCTAAAAAATGATTTTTTAAATTAAAATCATATTATTATAATTAGCAAACATTTTACACATATCATTTATTAGAGTTAACTTTATCGTCTTGATATTTGAAAGTTGATATGTAAGGTGACATACTTGGAGAGAAGGAAACAAAATAGTTAAATTTTGTGATTAATTGGCTTTGAAGAAATGGATTAAGAAGAGAATAAAAAAAAATCACATTATTCCGTTAAGTCGAAACCCAAATTTATTTTTTTAGGGAAAACATTAATTGGTACTTCATAACAAATGACAATTAAACTTTAGGTACTTTTGGGCAAAAAAAATATTGTTAGGTACCTTCGTGCAAAGTGACCTAAATATTAGGTACATTCTGACAAAAAACTCTTTAATAAATAAATGTCACGTTTTTCATCCTTTACAAATCCAGACTCATCATCTTATTTTATGGCCTTAATAAATAACTCTTTTTGTTTTGTAAAGTTACAAAGCGGTTACATTATTATCATTTATATGTAATACGTCGTATTTATTTTTTGGATTTGTTATGTTGTAATCTTGAGTTTTTCTGTTTTCTGTATCAATTCTGATCTATCGCTGTACTTGTGAACCCTATACTTAGCCCCATGTTTGGTAAATAATGTTTGGTAAATAACATATTGAATAAATACTCACATATTCAAGGATAAAGAGTAAATATGTCCGTTATTATGCTAATTTGACGTGTTTGGTAAAAAGTAGATTTTGATGGCATTATTTTTTTTTTTGGTACGTGATGGCATTATTGGTTAGGATGTCAATCTAACAATCTTGCACCAAAACAAAAGGGTCGTGTTAAAGAACGTCGACAAATTACTAAATAACGTCGACAATTTGTATTGAGTTTCCAACATTGCCCTTTCATTATTTCACTATTACACTATCTCTCTAACCTCTTTCTAAAATTATAAAACAAAATAAAAAGACGGTTTTTTCACCATATGACGGTTTTTTCACCATAAGACGGTTTTTTCACCCAAAGTAATTTACGACGGTTTTTTACCGTCTTTGTAAAAATAATGTCAACCAATGACGGGTATAACGATCAAATTAGACAATTCAACAACGAAGAAGCTAGTGACGATTTTCATGAGGTATGATTACATTTGAATTACGTTTTCTTATCATTTAACGTTTTATTAAGAAAAAAAAATATTTGACGATTAATACACGTCCCAAACCGAGGCTTGGGCTTGGACATGTATCATTCACGCCCAAACCTAGGCTTGGACGTGTATCATTCACGCCTGGACCTAGGTCTGGGCGTGAACAGTTCATGTCCAGACCTAGGATTGGACGTGAAATGTTCACGCCCAGACCTAGGATTGGACGTGAACTGTTCACGCCCAGACCTAGGATTGGACGTGAACTGTTCACGCCCAGACCTAGGATTGGACGTGAACTGTTCACGCCCAGACCTAGGATTGGACGTGAACTGTTCACGCCCAGACCTAGGATTGGACGTGAACTGTTCACGCCCAGACCTAGGTTGGACGTGGACGTGAATGATACATGTCCACGCCTAGGTCTTGGCGTGAATGTTACATGTCCACGCCTAGGTCTGGGCGTGAATGTTACATGTCCACGCCTAGGTCTGGGCGTGAATGTTACATGTCCAAGCCTCGGTTTGGGACGATTTTTTTTTTCTATTACTTACGCGACATTTTTTGAAAATCGTGTAGGATTTTGGTAGCGATGGTGTCGACTATTCCGAGCATTTTACTACAAACCGAGTTTTCATATCAAGTAAAGAAGGTTTTAACTGGGCATATCAAACCGCACTTCGACTCGGGTTTGGCATTAAAAGAGAAAGCAACAAGAGACGGGGTCGCAAGACGGAGCTTCGTGTTTATTATTTTGTATGTCGTAGAGGTGGAAGACGTCCCAAAAATATGGATGGGGACACGTTAATGAGGGCTAACACGTCGTTCCAATGGTGTGATTGCAAATTTAAAATGAAAATTGTTGAAGTTAGCGCCAACCCTCCACAATGGACACTTTACATGGGCCGAGTCGGAGTACATAATCATTCTTTTGTCCAGTATTGTGACGGCGATAGATATTACGCTAAGCTCGATGATGATGAGTTGGCGTATATTGATGCCCAAGTTCGGGCTCATGTACCACCGGCTATGATTAGCGCGGGACTACACAAGCGGAATCCGGAAAAATCTCGACCCGCAAGGCGACAAATCTACAACCGGGGTCAGAAAGTGAGGACCGAGGATAGAGAAGGAAGAAACCCGGCACAACAGATGTTAGCACTTGTCGTTCAACATAAATACGTGTACTATTGGGTTTCCGATGAGGCTACTAGACAGTTGACTTACGTGTTCATGGCTCATCCGGAGGCCGTCAAAATGTTTCGTTCATACTATTATGTGGTCATCATAGATTCCACATACAAGACGAATAGTTATGGTCTTCTGCTTGTTGAGATGGTTGGGGTCACACCAGTTGGGAGGACTTTTGTCATCGCATATGCTTTTGTGATGAAAGAGTCCGAGGAAGGATACACTTGGGTTTTACGGCATTTAAAGGCTCTTCTCAATGACGGCGTTCAACCCAACGTTATTGTTACTGATTTCGAGAAAGGGTTGACAAATGCAATTCCCGTGGTTTTCCCAAATTCCTCCCACTTGTTATGTCTTTGGCATATATATGCTGCCGTGGAGACGAAAGCACTTAACATCACACGTGACGATGCTTGGGCTAAGTTCATAGGCTCCAAGTTATTTGCGAAGGTTGTGGAGGCGGGGACTCGAGATGAGTTTGATGTGGCTTAGGAGAAATTGTGTAAGTCGTGGCCCGCGGTAGGTGCTTATATTCAGAGTACTTGGATGCCACACCATGAGAAATGGTGCAAATTTAGGACAAACATATTGACACATTTCGGGTATACTACTACCTCCTCGGTTGAGTCGGCCCATGCAAATTTGAAGAAGTGGTTGAATAGTGCCAAACTCGTATTCGATAGCATTTGGAGTTGTTTTCATTCTTTGATGGAAACGCAACACGTGGAGATCCGTCACTTGTTAGAGTTATCAAGATCGAAACAGCTCACGGGAATTGCTCGGTTATTCTCGAGATTAAGTTGTAAACTCTCCAAGAAAGCCATTATTGTCCTACGAGAAGAATTTGAAAGAGGCGCCAAGATGACTGAAGATCGCCTTGAACATGATTGTGGGTGTGTCCTCAAGAACACGCATGGTTTGTTATGTGCTTGTGCATTACATCGTCTATCAGATCGTGGTTCTCGAGTCCCACTTGATGTGTTACATGAGTTTTGGAGGAAGTTGGAGTACGATGGAAATAAAGAATCGCCGTCCACTGACGACGATCAACTTGAAAAGTTATTTGATGAAATTAGATATTGTGATCCGAGTATGAGGTCGTCCATGTATGACGCTCTTTACTCCCAACTACATCCCGAGGAGGAGGATGTGGATGAGCCAGCGGTGATTGAGAACCCTAGAGGACGTCCAAAGAAGGCAACTCGACGAGACCCATCTGCGGTTGAGCATGCACGGAGGCGGAATAGCAAAGGTAAAACTCCATCTACTACTACCGGTACCACTCCGTCTACTACCACCGGCACCACTCCGTCGGTTGATGCCATGTCCACTAGCACGGGTAATTTTTCCACTTCATTCTCTGCACCTTTAGAGTTAAACTATGTTGTAGGTGATTGAAGGACCTTCCATATGTCTGCTTTCTTGCCACCGTGGTTTAAGGAGAACCTCGAAGCTTGGTATGATCCTCGCGGTGATGGTCATTGTGGTTACCGAGTAATCTCGCACGCTTTAAGGGGTGATCAGGATATCACTTTACGATGGCGAGAGTAGAGTTACTTAGAGAAATACAGAGCTCCGTCACATATCGTGATGAGATTTATGGTCGCGATAAATACGATCAAGAAGTTCGTAGGATTAGTTTTTGGGGGCAAGAACCATGCGCCGAAGAGCATTGGATGGACGTTTTAGATCTATATGGTTTTGCGACGACATATAATTGGGTGATATGTGTGGTTTCTTCATTTCTCAGTCATGGAGTACGACATTGGGGTACGAGTTATACTTACATGCCTTTGCGAGCCCAACAGGGTAGACGTCCTGCACCATATGGTGTTTTATGGGTTTTGCACACGGGTAACCACTATATGAGGATGGCACTCCTCCTGACGGGGACCATACGGCTCCCACATAACAGAACCAGCGGTTAGACCGTCTAGAATACCCCGATACTCCACCAACTTCTGCTCAGTCTGAGGAAAAGGACCAACATGATTCCAACAGTAGGCCCTTGGCTGACTACCCTTAGCAACCGCGGGTGGAGCGGGTCGAAAGATAGGAAAATACTCAAAGATCCAAGCTTGCAACAACGGCAAGCAACCGGCAATAGTCCTCATACCTGAACGTGAAGACAACCCCAACTGTCGATACATATACGCTAGTGTACCGGCCCCCCAAGAGTAGGACGGTATACTATGGGTATCACCCAACAAAAGAAATAACTGTGGACGTATCCTATCCCCAGATTTGTCGACAAAAATAGTCGACCCTGACAATACAGCCATATATCCCTGCGCATGCTCATCATCAGCACTGGCAATAGCCACCTCAGTAACCGCCTCCACCAAAATACCTCCACTCCTGTAAACAGGGGTCTTCTTTCCACTCATAGGCAACTTCAACTGCTCAACTGATGGCCTTCCGAAGCAGCCACAAACAAAGAAAAGAGGATCAACCAAATTACCGTCATCACTCTCCACCTTGCAAGCATCACCATCCACTCGGATACCTAAAATTTGTGCAACATCGTGAAGAAGTATGGTAATCTCTCCGAATGGCATGTGAAAACTGTTGGTGTCCGGTTGCCACCTCTCAAGGAAAGAAGAAATAAGAGGCATGTTCAAGTGCTCAGCCATGCACCCACGAAGGTGCCAAAGACCAGTAGCCCCGACAATCCCCATAGCCCCTTTAGGTAGTTTCCATTTATTCAACACCTTCATCTTACCGAATCGGTGGTAACCCGTCAATACCGGACGTCCACCATCTTTAGGAGTGTCCCACAATTTCCGGGCAATGTGACCTCCAAAGCTAGGAATAACATGAGATACCAGTGGTCCACCAGGGACATGATCTGTAATGATCCAAGAGGTGTCCTTGCCTGACTTCTTTTTCTTTGGTGCCACTACGCTACTAGAACTGTCTTCTGAAGCCCGTCCCCAACTACCCTTCTCCACCCGTCTTACCTTCAAGCGTGAGCCACAAGACTCATGCGACCCATCTTGCTCCACCTCCTCCACAACCTCCTCCACAACTCGATCCGCCTCCGCAAAGTCATCATCATTCCACGAATGAATACTACCCTCCTCAACTACCGGAGCTACCTCACTCACAATCGGGTTCGTCTTCCGACCACGTGCTGATGCGGTGACATCTCGGTTATCATCTCGACTAGTAAATAACCCCTTTCCTTTACCGGCCATCTGATCACAAATAAACATTAAAATTAGGGAATTTACATATATTTACTTATTTTAAAGATATTTATGTTCTTTTTTTAAACAATAGCGGAATGACGGAAATTATATCTTCATTAAACAATATTATTAGCTTACGGAAACATACGGAATGACGAAAATTATATCTTTTTTAAACAACAGTGACAACATTTTTCTCCGGGGAGACTGGAATTTAGCTCACGAAATTTTGACGATAGTAATTTCCAGAGAAAATAATTAATATTCATTAAAGACGACATTAGCTCACGGAATTTTGACGATTATATTTTTAAAAAACAACACCGACGAATATAGCTTACGAAAAGACGGAGATTATATTTTTTAAAAACAATAACGACGTGAATTGTTTCTTACGGAAACACGGAAAAATTGAAAAAAAAAAGTATCGGCTTTGAACCCTAAACCCTAAACTATAACAACCGTAATATGCTCGTTATTGTAAAAAAAAACTTCCGTCTTTCCGGAGAAAATAATTAATATTCATAAAAGACGACATTAGCTCACGGAATTTTGACGATTATATTTTTAAAAAACAACACCGACGAATATAGCTTACGAAAAGACGGAGATTATATTTTTTAAAAACAATAACGACGAATTTATCTTACGGAAACACGGAAAAATTGAAAAAAAAAAAGTATCGGCTTTGAACCCTAAACCCTAAACTATAACAACGGTAATATGCTCGTTATTGTAAAAAAAACTTCCGTCTTTCCGGAGAAAATAATTAATATTCATAAAAGACGACATTAGCTCACGGAATTTTGACGATTATATTTTTTAAAAACAACACCGACGAATTTAGCTTACGAAAAGACGGAGATTATATTTTTTTTAATAAAATAACGACGAATTTAACTTACGGAAAAACGGAAAAATTGAAAAAAAAAAAAAAAAAAAAGTATCGGCTTTGAACTGGGCGTGGAACATTCACGTCCAGACCTAGGTCCAGGCGTGAAGGTTTCACGTCCAGACCTAGGTCCAGGCGTGAAGGTTTCACGTCCAGACGTAGGACTGGGCGTGGAACAATCACGTCCAATCCTAGGTCTGGACGTGAAACCTTCACGCCTGGACCTAGGTCTGGACATGAATGTTCCACGTCCAATTCAGCAGCCGTCACTTTTTTTTTTTTTTCAATTTTTCCGTCATACATGGCTATGGTTCGGGGGATCGATCTATACCGTTCTAACAATAATTAAAACTACGATAAATCTAAATCTCATAACAAATTACAAAAACAAAAACAAAATTCAAGTAATCAAGAGCACTTACATTGTCGAATCGTTGAACTTGGTGGCGGAATTGTCGGAATTGAAGCGGTGGTGTTGGAAGTGAAACGATGATGACGGAAAAAAATATATTTCAAACACGGTTTTTAAATTTTTGGTGAGCGATTTTTTGTTTTGGGAATTATATGAAAAGAGTTGGTTTTGGGAGTTATAAAGGGAAAGTTAGAAGGAGGGGCGTTTTAGGTAATTCATTATTTTTTGTCGACGTTATTTAGTAATTTGTCGACGTCAAATAGTAGGTTGGAAACAAAACTGGACCCACTCGACTAAAAAAGATGAATGAGCCCACATAAACGGACGACATATGGATGACTGTTGAATGAATGGCAGATAAATGGTGGGTTGGGCGAAGATTGATCTCACCGATCACCCAATATTAATAATTTTTCTTGAAAAAAATATATCGCATTTCCAAAAAAGAAAATTTCAATTCTTTCAAATTTGTTCTATTAGTGCATACAAAAGATTTAAAAAAATATTGGTGAATTAAAATTTCATCAATTTAGTTTGACTATTCTTATTTATGAAAGGAATTTAATGTGACCACTTCTTTCATTGGAATTAATTGTTTAAACTTTATCCAATAACACTCACTCATATGAATTACAACAAATAATAAATACACGATCTACTTATACAGAATTTTACAACAAAAAAAATACTTCACAAATAAATAATCAAGTGAAAAATAAATGAAATAAAAAACAATTAAAAATATAATGATATGATTAATCAATAATGTTTTTCATCAGTATTGATTAAATTTTATATCTGATAATTTCAAAATACAAGTCGTTACAAAATATAATAATTTTGGAAACAAAATATAAAAAAATGTTGGTGGCTCAAAATAAAATCAAAATGATAAATACTGAATTCATACTCTATAAAAATTACTGTTGTACAAAATTTTAAAACTATGAGACTAGATTCATACTATAAAAAAAATTCTTTTGAAAAGGATGTTACAATAATGAAGATCACAATTATAATTTCAAAAAAAAAAATTTCTAAGCATAAATCTCAAATATCAGATTTTTACATAAAGAATAATTAATTTATCTACTATGAAGAAAGTTGAAACATAGTGGAGTAAATTAAATAAGAGTCGTAAAATCAAATGCGTGTATAAATTATGAAATTCTATAAAGTTAATTACACAAAACTGGGTTCAAAAATGATATAACACTATCAAAACTTATAAAAAAAAAATATATAATCAAACCTTATAAATTGGATAACCTATTTATCTCATAATAGTACAAACATATTGTTCCAATAAGGATGAATTTCATCCTAAAATCCTTTAATTTAATTTGAACACAAATAGTATTAAAAGATTTAGATTACTGAGTTTCTCAAATAAAGGGGTTAAATAAGAAGTAAGAGGAGATATTGTGGGTAGATGATGAGTTGAGAATTTGGTGAGGCGCGTGAAATGCTTTGAATGAGGTCAGTTGTACTTTAATTTACACTACACTAGTTAATGGCCAAGTGGTTCAGCCCAATTTGTGCATAACTTAAGTTACAATAAGTCTCTTTAAGAGTTGTAAAAAAAAAGTATCTTAAGATAACACCAAGCCTTGCTTAAAACGGGCCAAAAACTATCACGTGGTGTAAATAAAGACAAAATCAAGTGGTGCTAATAAAAACAGAACATTTAATATAATCAAGACAACAAATAGAGTAATTTGGTATGTATTTGACCCGTTATTAAGCTTTAAACGGATAATGACCGTCTTAACTTAAATGAGAATTTTCGTTAAGACAAATGTACCCGTCTTAAGTTAAAATGGGTCAAATAACTTGCCACTTGCATGAATACGCTTTTACTAATACATAAGCATTGTGTTTTGTCTATATACGTAAATGATATGTTATTAATTTCACCCGGTTAAGAGTGACACTTCATTCTTAAACGAGAATTTGTGTTTAAGTTAAGGAAATTACACTAACCTATATCAACAAGTCAACGGTCAACACTTATATCCATTTTAATTTAAAATAGGTTAAAAACATACCACTTATATAGATATGACAAGTTTATTTTTTGTTAATTTCAATTCTAAACATTTTGCTTTTGTTTTCTCTATACAACTGATACTTCGTATATTATTTGACCATTCGGTTTAAATGAAACTTCTTGAACCCATATACCACGATCACAAGTACGATATAATATATGAACACAATTGTTTGACAAGCCCATATGTTTTGTGAAAGATAAATAGTACGTAGGCATATCATATTGCCACGTTTTAGTTTAATTGTCTTTTTTTAAAAAAAAAAAATTGACAAGTGAGAAGAAAATAGAAATATAAGAATTTCAATATATAATAATTTGACTGAATTGTCTTAAATATACACGGACTAAAATTTTCATTTAGACCCGTTTCAACTGTACTAAAAGAAAAAATGGGTCAAAATATTAATTTAAAACATACACGATGCACGGGTTTGACAACATTTAAAATGGGTTTTGACAGTTTAAACAGGCGTGTGATTATCATACCCGTGCCATCTCTCTAATTTTGTGTTAATTTTAATTCAAAGAAATTTGTTTTATATTATACAAGTCGGGCATTTTGAAACCGCCCGTTATAAAAGAAAGAAGAAACTCTAACTTAGCTAACAAGAGGACATAACGTACTATAACCGCTCGACTAATCGACCTTACATAATGTAGTACCTATAATTGCAAAAACAATTTATTATTAAAATCTAAAATATGACTTTTATATAGCTCAATATTTACATTTGCAATTTAAAATTGGTAAGCAAAAGGAGGTAGATATGTACTTTATTTTAAAAAATCATTCATAAATATAATTAATTTAGGAAAAGATAATTAACCAATATAAACCTTAACCATGAATATTTCACATTTTCTAAAAGAAAAAAAGTTGTAATAGCATACCCGTGTTCATCAATTAGTTGTAAATTATTCCGATTTACAACGGTTGTAAACAAGAATTTGTGTTCATCTATTGATGATCGATAGATTGATGAAGGATGATGAGTTTCACAGATGATGGATGAGTTGAGAAAAAGATTTATGACGAAGGACTTCTTTGTCAAACACAACCTTTAAACATTTGTTTCTTCCAAAAACCGCATTTAAAAAACAAAATCGTCAAACAAAACCTTTATAAATTAATTTTTTTTATCAAACATAACATTTTGGGCGGAGGATTCCACATTTTGGCCAAAGTTTGACTACCTGCAATCGGATATTTTCAGTCGATGTTTGAGATAGTAAACGAGGTCGGTTTGAAGGGTTCGTGGACTCGTTGGAAAGGTAGGAGGGAGTACAGGCTTTCCAAGGGTTGTCAACACGGTATTCAAATGTGCCCTTATGTGTGGTCAGTTAGTGTGTAAAGTAAGGCGGGTCAGAGAGGGTTCTTGTAAGTCTGGGTTTATAGCGGGTGGTCAGGGGGTTTTTCGTGGGCCTTTTAATGGGGTTATGAAGCTTTGTTTGGTCTGAAATTTGGTATGTATGTAGAGGGCCGGGTAGTACAAGGTAAGTCGCAGTGGTATTTTTTTTTGTGGTTATTCATTGGAGGTAATGTTTCGAGAAGAGTGCAGTAGAGGTAAAACAAAAGAAAAGAAAGTTAAAGTAGAATTTTCACGTGGATCAATTCACTCCCCCTCGAACCACTACTTGCAACCAAAAACCTCCACAAAAAAAACACAATTACAACTTACCATGTACTTCCCTCTACCTACCTACCAAATTTCAAACCAAACAAAGCATCATAACCATATTAAAAGACCGACGAAAAGACCTCTTGACCACCCGTTGTAAACCCAGACTTACAAGAATTCTCTTTGATGCGCCTTACTTTACACACTATTTGACCACACATAAGACCACCTTTGACCACCGTGTTGACAATGCTTGGAAAGCCTGTACCTTTACCTTTCCAACGAGCGCAAGAACACTTCAAATCGAGCTCGTTTGCTATCTCAAACATTAATTGGGAATCACCTCATTGAAAGTCGTCAAACTATGACCAAAATGTTGAGTCTTCCGCCCATGTTTTTGGCGAAAATTCGTTTAAAGGTCGTGTTTGACAATTTCGTTTTCTTAAGGTGGTATTCCGAAGATTTTTTGTAAAGGTTGTATTTGTAAAAATCCTATAATGAATAATGGACGACAAATGATGGGTACCCTCCTCAAACCCGACGCACCCATTGCCTTGTTTGCGCATTGTATATATGCAATCCGTTGTATTCTATCTAATGCAACCAGTATGTTGCTAAGAACAACATATTATAATAGAAAAATCACTATTTCATTATTAGTTTCGCAAACAAATTATCACGTACTTTCTTCTATTTACGAAACATAAATGTTTATTTATGTAAAACGCTATGTTAGTTAACATGTTATTAGAATTTGTTGATCTTATTCAACTATCGCTATAGAAATTGCTATTTATCCGCTTCTACTAGTTACCAAATCATTGAGTGACGGGCTATTTTCGGGGTCGTTAAATCCGCAAATTAGCTATGCCAAATAACAATTTATAAAACCAAATCTAGGCTCAAACTAACCTAAGTAAAGGGTAGTAAGGGTAAGACAAGGATCGAACCCAAGAGAAGGCGATGAATGCTAATAATCTAATCTAGACTCTTGCTAAAAACTGATTAAACAAATTAATTAATCTAACCACAAATTAAACACTAATTGAAACAAAGACTAGAATTACTTACAAACTATGATATTCACAATGGTAAACATGTAGATAACAAATAGGGAGAAAGTTTTTCATGAGAAAAGATTATCAATCCTAGAATCACCAATAACAACTAAATAATCAAAGATTCAAATAAGGAAAAACAACTTAGTGCAATTATCCCAAGTTCCCCCATAATTTAACAAAGTAAAGATCCCTCCTTTCCTCCCTTCTCTAATTATCTATTGCAAAAACTTCTAAGAATTAGCCACCATGAATTAAACCATCCATAAATGACCCAATACAACTAAACCCATACTTATTAAATCATAAGCATAAATAAAGATGCAAGCTTTAAGCACCAAACCAAAGAAGCATGCTAGAATCATGAACTAAAACATTAAACCATGTTCTAAATACATGATAATCCAAAATCCACTCAAAAGATTCTAACTTTTAAACCAAAGTTACAATCTTTCAAGTTGCTTCAACAAATATCAAGACAAATCAACCAAATTCATCAAGACAAAGCAATTTAATCAAACAAACAATTACTAAGATGGTTAGTCCTAACAACAATTCATTCAACAAAGAAAATCAACAAAGGAAGATGGAATTAAATAGAGAAGGAAGGATTAAAAAGTCTTACAATGCTAAAAGGGAAGAACTTGTTCAAATTACACTAAGCAAAAGAAGATTAGCTACCCATAGTCTTCTTAATACAACCAATTTCTAAGTAAAAACCCATTACAAAAGGCAAACTTGAAGAACAAAAAGAGAGAAATGCTAAGGAAAATATGATGTTGTATGTTGAATGCTTCATGCCCTTGCCTCTCTTCAGAAATCTTCTTTTATACCCTTGGTCCGCAAACCTAGGGGCCTTGAAAGATGGGCTTCCAAAAGACAAGACGAGAAAATGAGAAAAACCCGTGCTGAGAGATGACGCAGGCTGCGTCCTACGACGCAGGCTGCGTCGAGCACTGCCCAACTTTTGCCTTGTTTTTCCTTCTTGACTTTCGTTGACCCCATGGATATTGACCCCGCCTTGACTTCCATTGACCCATTGGGCTTGGTCTTCAAACCTTGATGATTCCTTGCTAGCCCACTTCAAGTTCCGGGTTTTTGGGTCTCGGGTTTTCGGGTTTGACTTTTATTGACTTTACGGAATTTAACTCTCAAAATTGACTTAAAGTACTAAATACTATCATTATTACAAAAACTAAAATTAACATAAAATAAAACTAATGACCCGTAAAAAGTAGAGCGAAAGACTCTAAAAAATACTACTAGACACGACAATATTTGACGTTGTCAAACACCCCCACACTTGGACTTTTACTCGTCCCGAGTAAACTCGAGATTAGCACAAATGACACGAGCCCAACAAAGTGTGTGTGGAGGTATTGACCTCTCTTCCCTCACTACACCCTTCTTATACTCCCTCTTGAACAATCCACCAATGACAAAAACAAAATAAAAAGACTCAATTCTTGTGACACTCTTCTCTCACTCCCCCTCCTTATATCATCCCTCAAGACTAAAGACACGACATGCCACCTACTCCGACTCAAATCAATCCTCCCTCCTTATAGCTCCAAATAAAGTAGTATGACCATCTTTGCCTTATCCCAAGGCATAGCGAGATGGTCTTTCTCAACAATCTTCACACAAATCCACTCCTTATATCACCCCCTTATTACTCCACTAATGCAAATCATGGTTACTTGGTTGGCCCCAAACTTCACAATTTGCACAACCAAGCGACCACCAACATAAATCCACCAATTTGGAACAAAGTTTTGTGACTAAAAAAAAATAAAATAAAAGGGGTCCTAAACTAGCCTCCTTCCAATTTCCTCCTTATCACTCCCTTCTTATTTCTCCAAAATCCTCATCATAGGAAGAATCATGCTCAAATTTTTTTTCATTTTTTTTTTTCATTTTTTTTCTTGAAAATCCCTCATTTTGCCTAAGGTCCCCTTTCGGGTTTTCACCTTAGCTTTTCCTTTCCTCTCATTGGTGGCTCGCAACTCGATTCTTCATTTTGCCCGGAATGCCCTTTCGGGTTTTCATTCCGTCCTCGGCCACCTTCCCAATCTTGCCTAGGTGCCCACCCTTGTGGGTTTTCACCTAGCCGGGATTTTCAATTTTTTTTTTCTTTTCTTTTTCTCTTTTTTTTTTTTTTTTTTTTTCTTTTACTTCAAAATAAAGACAATAAAAAAATTAAAATGCATCAAAAACAAACTAACTATGTACAATCTTCTCCCCCACACTTAGAATATACAATGTCCTCATTGTGGAGGAGAAGAAAAATGTTACCTTATCAATTATCGAAAGGAGAAGATCCCGAGGCACCTCCTCGGTTTCTCCTCCTATCCCTTGCTTCTCTAATCCGTCTTCTTTGCTCCATGCCTTCATCAAGGGTTGCTTGGGTGTAAGGAAAAGGGTAGCCCGGGTTTTGTTGCATGGACATCCCAAAGAGAGAGCTAGCCAATCCATAAACGTCCTCTTGCGCCACCGCATCTTCATAGGAGTCTTGAAGATAGGTGTGGTGGCGCTCATTTTGAGCGCTAAAGTGGTTCGTAGCTTGCTCTCTCCAAGCATTTTGGGTGGCCCACATATCATTTTGCTCTTTCCACCTTTGGTCTTGTTGTTCTCTCCAAAGGCGGGCTTCCTCTTGCCCGTCTAGCATCCTCCTCCATTCCTCACTTTGAGCCCTCTCGGCCTCCGCCCTCAATCTCTCCCTCTCCTCCACAACATTGTGCCAATCATCCAAACTCTCAAGCCTACCTCCTTGAAGTTGTTGCCAAGTGTTTGAGGCATCCACCCTCCCACTAATGTGTGCCAAGACGTCGTTGGTGCTAGCAAAATAGTTAGCCATTTGTTGTTGCCATGGCTCCACGGGTGTGCTAGAACGACCCTCCGCATCAAACATGGGGGTGTCGGTATCATGGTGGCTTTGGAATGGTGATTGGAAATGAAATGGTGGTGGTTGTTGTTGTTGTTGTTGTTGTTGTTGTTGTTGTTGCAAAATTGGTGGTTTGGGAAGGGCCTTGCTCAATTGCAAGGATCTCAATCTCCTCTCTCAAATGCTCACTTCCCCCACCACCTTCTCTCCTTACCCTCCTTTGCCTCAAAGGCACTTCTTCTACCTCCTCCTCCTCCTCCGCACTACTTACCCCCAAACTTTCCTCCCTAGGACAAACAAAATCCCATGCCGCGGGTCCTCTAGGTAAAGGATTGTTTTGAGGTCTAGGCAACTTCATGTAGCTTAGCCCGTCACTTCCCAACCAAAACCCTTTCAAGGGTTGCTCCTTGCTAGTCTTAAACATGTGAACTTCTTCTAGCCCAAGATGGTTGTACCTCGTCAAACCCCTACATATGTTCACCGCTTGACCATTAGGAATGCCCCCCTCATAATGCCTTACCAAGAAAGAAATCACCCCCCCACAATGGATGCTTGCCCTTGCCGATTTTTGCCTATGCTTGATGCAAGCTCTCAAAAACAAATCGGCCCAATCCGGGATCCCTACCCCCTCCGGAAGCATAGTCCACAAACATAGCCGGATCTTCTCCGGCACTTTGGTGGGTTCTCCCGCGGAGTTGAAAATGGTGGTAAGGAACCTAGTAATTAGGCGGAGTACGGGGTGGGTGATGGCTGACAGTTTGGCATCCTTAGACGGGCCATGGTCATCGGCAATGTTATCCCACATTTGGTGCATTTTGCCCCTTGGGCATCTAATGTCTACCGGTTGCTGGGTGATTTTTAGGATTTGACGGATTTCGGAAGTTGGGGCTTCATGCCAAGTTTGGTTCAATCGGAATCGGTAGGCTTTCTCCGCACCTTCGGGCACATCCAACTCCGACAAGGTTGCTAGAAACTCGTATGCAAAACTCCTATAGGTGTAATCCCAGGAGTTTTGCTCGAGATAAGCCTCTAGCCCTACTTTAGCTAGCATGTCCCTTGTCAAGTCGAACATGCCTAAGGCATGGAGGGTGGTTGGGCAAAAGAATTTGGTTGCTACAAGAGGGTGAGTGGATATTTGATCCCAAATTTTCTTATGTTGAGCTTGCATCCTCTCATAGCCCATGAACACCGTTTCAACCTCGGTGTCGGGCTCACTCACCGCGGCCCTCTTATTTTTTCCCTTGCCAAACAACTTAGAGATCTTTGGTGCCATATCTGCAAAATGTAACAAACAACACACTACAACAATAACAAGCAATCACTCGAAAGATTTTTCACTCAAGCAATTCAACAAACACTTGGTGAGCAACAATTTCTACACCTCAAAAAGCTAGTGTTTGTTGAATTTCTTTACCTTACTCAGAAAACTTTATCCAATCCTAACTACACAATCAAGCAAGGGGAAAGGGGAACTCAACCTAAAACTAAAGCTAGCCTAATTCGAGCAAAAACTTGAAGGATAATGAAAAAATCGAGTATGAAGTTATACCTTTGCTTTTCCACAAGATTCAAGCTCCTTGATGATTAGAATAGGTAGGAATTCGACAAGTAGCCTTAAAAACCCAACTAAAGACCCGAAAAAACGAATTTGAGGGAAAAAATCTAGGTTTTTTAAGACGGATTTTCTGAGTTTTAGGGTGAGTGAGATTGATTTTGGGGTTATTGAGTGTAGAATAATGGTTAGGGAGAAGATTGGGATTGATTTTGATGAAGGTTTTGGAAGATTTGAGTGAGAAAGATGGATTTTTGAGGGATTGGGGGTTGTTTGGGTGTGTTTGTCGTGAAAAACAAAGAAGGATGATGGGGTTTGTGTTTTATGAAGAACACGGGCAAGAATTTGGAAAATAAACGAAATCAGCACTCGACGCAGGCTGCGTCCTACGACGCAGGCTGCGTCCTTCACTGCCGGATCACCTTGCCTTATGCACTTAGCAAAATTTTTGCTAAGTGCTCCAAACACCTCCATACTTGCAAATTCACTTCAATGGTCCATAATAACCTCCAATATCTAAATTCCATCGATTCCCGAACTTTTTATCCGTGGCACGCATCCCGAGGCGGCCAAAAACTCGCAAAACTTCACAAAACCGTTAGTAACTTCAAAAAATTTTGTTTGATGCAATGTCTAACTAACTTAAAACAACTTAAATGCTAAGATTTAACAAAGAAACTTCAAAGAAATATTCACAAGGATAGAGTATGTACATGTTTTGCCGTTTATTTAGAGTCGATGGCTCGACTTAGCTATTTCAAGCTTTTCAACTTTGATAAATGGGGTCTTCAAGCAAGACCTCTTCTTCCCCCTCCCGGGTACATCCTTGGAAGTAGTGCTTGAGACGGTGGCCATTCACTTTGAGGAGCTTTCCATCCCCGGGCCCCTCCACTTCAATAGCCCATGAGTAAACACTTTCTTGACGGTGTAAGGTCCAAACCATCTTGACCTCAACTTGCCCGGAAAGAGCTTAAACCGGTTTTGGAACACAAGAACTTTATCACCTTCCTTGAAAACTCTACGGTTTATCATCCCATCATGCCATCTTCTTGTTTTCTCTTTGTAGATGGAAGAGTTCTCATAAGCATCTTGGCGAATTTCTTCAAGTTCTTGTAATTGAAGCTTCCGGTGCATACCGCTCTCATCTTGGTTTTGATTGAAAGATTTGATAGCCCAATAGGCTTTGTGCTCAACCTCCACGGGGAGGTGGCAAGCCTTGCCATAGATGAGACGGAATGGGGACATGCCAATGGGGGTTTTGAAAGCGGTCCTATATGCCCACAATGCATCAACTAGCCTCTTACTCCAATCCTTTCTATCCGGATTCACCGTCTTTTCAAGTATTCCTTTAATTTCACGGTTTGAGAGTTCGGCTTGCCCGTTTGTTTGTGGGTGGTAGGCCGTGGAAATTTTATGATTCACCCCATACCTCTTGAGAAGGCCTCCAATCACCTTGTTGCAAAAATGGGTCCCCCTATCACTAATGATAGCCCTTGGAAAGCCAAACCGAGAGAATATGTTCTCTTGAATGAAAATGGCTACTACCTTGGCATCATCGGTGCGGGTAGGAATTGCTTCAACCCATTTTGATACATAGTCTACCGCCAAGAGGATGTACAAATAACCACCGGAATTTGGAAAAGGGCCCATAAAATCAATTCCCCACACATCAAAGATCTCACAATATAGAAGAGGTTGTTGTGGCATCTCATTTCTCTTTGTCAAATTCCCCACCCTTTGACATCGGTCACAAGTCTTTACAAATTTGTGGGCATCTTTAAAAAGGCTTGGCCAAAAGAAACCGCATTCAAGCACTTTTCTAGCGGTTCTTTGTGGCCCAAAATGTCCTCCACAAGCATAGTCATGACAATGATGTAGGATGGAGGGAATTTCACTCTCGGGCACACATCTTCTCACAAGTTGATCTTGGCAAAATTTCCACAAGTAAGGATCATCCCAAGTATAGTACTTGGCATCGGACTTGACTTTGCTCTTTTGATGAGAAGAGAAATAGCTTGGAAGCCGCTTTGTCACTAAATAGTTGACCATGGTGGCATACCATGGCTCTTCCACTTGTATAGCATAGAGTGACTCATGAGGGAGACCTCCTTCAACCTCCTCAAGAGGGCATGATGGTCTTCCTTCATGGTTTAGCCGGCTCAAATGATCCGCCACCACATTCTTCACCCCTTTCTTGTCTTTTATTTCCACATCAAACTCACTTAGAAGAAGAATCCATCTCAACAACCTTGGCTTGGCATCCTTCTTTGCCACAAGGTATCTAATGGCGGCATGATCGGTGTAGATGATCACCTTTGTGCCCAAGAGATAAGATCGGAATTTTTCTAGAGCATAAATCACACCAAGGAATTCCTTCTCCGTCGTGGAATAGTTCTTTTGAGCATCATTCAAGAGGGTAGAAGCATATTGGATCACATGGGGTCCCTTGTCACTCTTTTGACCCAAAACCACTCCCAATGCATAGTCACTTGCATCGGTCATGATCTCAAATGGAAGATCCCATCGTGGTGCTTGAATAATTGGTGCGGTGACCAATCTCTCCTTCAAGTCATTGAAAGCTTTCCTACATTTGTCATCAAAAACAAATTCCGCTTCTTTGTGCAAAAGCTTGCATAAAGGGTTAGCAATCTTGGAAAAATCCTTAATAAATCTCCGGTAGAAACCGGCATGTCCTAGAAAAGACCTAATGTCTCGGGTGTTAGAGGGATAAGGTAGGGTTTTGATAATGTCAACCTTAGCCTTATCCACCTCAACCCCCCTTTCCGACACTACATGTCCCAAAACGATGCCACTAGTCACCATGAAATGACATTTTTCGGAATTTAAAATGAGATGGGACTCTTGGCATCGCTCTAAGACAAGAGCAAGGTGTTTTAGACATGCATCATAGGAGTCCCCATGGACGGTGAAATCGTCCATGAATACTTCTATGATTCGTTCTACATAGTCGGAGAAAATACTTAACATGCACCGTTGAAAAGTTCCCGGTGCATTACACAAACCAAAGGGCATACGACGATAAGCAAATGTACCAAATGGGCATGTGAATGTGGTCTTGACTTGGTCCTCGGGTGCGATTGGAATTTGAAAATACCCCGAGTAACCGTCAAGGAAACAATAGAAAGCTTTCCCCGCTAATCTTTCTAACATTTGATCAATAAATGGTAGCGGGAAATGGTCTTTCAATGTTACCGCATTCAAGCGGCGGTAGTCAATACACACCCTCCAACCGGTTTGGGGTCGGGTGGAGACCAAGTCTCCTTGTGCATTCTTGACTACCGTCACTCCTCCCTTTTTGGGTACGACTTGAGTTGGGCTAACCCAACGAGAGTCAGAAATAGGGAAAATGATACCCATTTGCAATAGCTTAATTACCTCTTCTTGCACTACCTCCGCCATGGGTGGATTGAGCCTCCTTTGGGGTTGTCGGACCGGTTTGGCATCCACTTCAAGCCGTATCTTGTGCATGCAAGTCACCGGGCTTATCCCTTTTAGGTCCGCTATGCTCCACCCAAACGTTTCCTTATGCTTTTCAAGTAGTGATACCAATTTGCCTTCTTGGTCCTCGGTGAGTGTGCTTGAAATGATAAGTGGTAGGGTGTTCTTGTCCCCTAGAAAGATGTACTTTAAATGGCTTGGGAGGGTCTTCAACTCGACCTTAGGAGGTTGGATAATGGAAGGGAGGGGCTTGTGGAGTGGAATACTCAAGGCAAACAACTCGGACAAGTTAGCCAGTGCAGGACGCAGGCTGCGTCCAGTGACGCAGGCTGCGTCGTACGCAGGCTGCGTCGACGCAGGCTGCGTCGAGCACTGCCTTGCCCTGTTTTCAGCATCTCTATGACGTTGAGCTCCTCATATGTTTCTATTGGCTCTTCCTTCTCCAATTCTTCAAGACATTCCTGCACATCAAAAGCCAACAACAAGCGCAAACCTTCCTCTTCCATGGGGTTAGTTAAAGCTACCTCGAGTGGGTCTCTATCACAAAGTTTATACATTTGATTCACTAATGGCTCAAAGATATCCAAGAAGAAACAAGATTGATGGTCACTCGGGTGCCTCATGGAGTCATATATATTGTAAGTTAACCTTTTTCCTTCAAATTCCATAGTCAAGCACCCGTTTGAAACATCGATCTTGGTATTTGAAGTTTTCATAAACGGCCTACCAAGAAGGAGAGGGGTGGCACTAGAGCTAGATTCCATATCTAAGACGTAGAAATCCGCCGGAAAGACAAGATTATCGACTTCCACTAGTACATCCTCTACCATGCCCTTGGGGTAAACACTAGACCTATCGGCAAGTTGAATGACTACCCCGGTCTTAGACAAAGGTCCTAAACCTAGGGTCTCATAAATAGATAGGGGCATGACATTTATAGAAGCCCCAAGGTCTAGCATGGCACGTTTAAAACTTTTCCCCCCAATAGTGCAAGGAATAGTGAACATGCCCGGGTCTCCACATTTCTTTGGTAAATTTTGTTTGAAAATGGCCGACACATGTTCACTCACCCTAACCTTATGGGTTCCCTTCTTTGGATTTCTCCTAGGTGTGCAAAGTTCTTTCAAAAACTTTGCATACCTAGGGACACTATTCAACAAGTTAAGGAGAGGAATGTTAACCTCACATTTCCGGAAAGTCTCATATAAGTCATTCTCCTTGGCATATTTCCTTGTGCTTATCAAAGCACTAGGAAATGGGACTTCCGGTATGTACTCCTCCACTTCATCATCTTCAATAGTGTCCTTGCTCTTCCTTGAATTTTCTCCCTTTGGGTCCATGCTTTTGGATGCCCCTTTTTCATTTCTCAATATCTCTTCTTGACCAACCACCAATTCTCCTTGGTCTTCAATCTCAATGGTTTCCATCTCAATATTCTTCATCTTTTCCTTTCCTTTGCCAAGGGGGTTTACTTCCAACTCTTTGCCTCCCCTCAATGTCATGGCACTAGCATTTTCCCTTGGTGGGGGAATGGTTTGAGATGGAAATCTTGTGGAGCTTGAGGCTTGGGATTTTGATAAATTTGAGGCCATTTGGGATAGTTGGGTTTCCAAGTTGTTCACCCTAAGGTTGTTAGCCTCCCTATCCTTTCTTGCTTCCTCTCTATCCCTCCTTGCCTCCTCTCTATCCTTCTCTTGATTGGCAAGAAGTGTTTGCAAGATGTCACTCAAGTTCCCTTGAGAAGAAGAGGAATTCCCTTGATTTGGATTTTGGTTGGGTTGTCTTTGGGATTGAGAATTACTTGGAAAATTTGAGTTGTTGGGTCTTGGGTTGTTGTTGTTGAAATTTCTTTGGGGATTTTGGTTGAAATTGGTGTTTCGGTTTTGGGTTGGATTTTGGGCTCTCAAGTGGTTGAATTGACCATTTTCAAAACTCTTTGACTTGTCTCCTCCCCACCCCAAAAGATCACGATTTCCCACTTGGTTATACATCCCTCCACCACTTGGGTTTCTAGCATTGTAATTCCCATACCCCATGGCATTGACACTCTCCATGGTGGCTCCTTGCTCAATCATGATGTAACAAGTATTTGTAGCATGGTCACCTCCACAATAAGAACATTCAAGCGGTTCGGGGTGTTGAGAAAATGAACTACCTTTGTTGACAACCAAGTTGGATACCAAGCTTTTGAGTTCACCCATCTCTTGCATGAGTTTGTGATTTTGAGAGGCATGAGAATCTTCCATGGAAGAAACATTTCTTGAGCTTCCTCCCCTTTCATTCTTCCTCCCGTAGCTTCTTGTGTTCATAGCCAACTTCTCAATAATGTTGTTGGCCTCGGCCACATTAAGTGTATCAATACCACCTCCGGTGGCGGCTATAATCATCCGTTGGTCGTTTTGGCATAATCCTTCATTGAAGGCCGTCAATAGATCATCCCCCGACATCCCATGATAAGGGCACCTTGCCACGAGGCTTTTGAATCGCTCCCAATAGTCATAGAGAGTTTCCCCCATGTCTTGCTCAATGGTAGTGATGAGCTTCTTTGAGTGGTTATGCCTCGAATCCGGGTAGTATTTCTCAAGAAATTTCTTCTTCAAACCCACCCAAGTAGTGACGGAATGGGCCGGAAGACAAAATAACCATTCCTTAGCGGCATCTTGTAGAGAGAATGGAAATGCCCTAAGTTTAAATTGGTCTTCGGTCACTCCTTGAGGGATGGCCCCTTGGCATATCATGTGAAATTCGGCCAAGTGCCTATTGGGATCATTTCCCACCATTCCATGAAATCTTGGCAAATTATGAACAAAGAACCCCTTTAGCTCGAAATTTACATCCCCCATGGGAGGGTATGCGATACACAACGGTTGTTCTTCATAGTTTCTTGCCCGGATTTCACCAATAGTTCTATTATCTTCCATTTCGGGTGGGTAGATGATGTTCAAGGGTGGTGGTCTCCTAGGTGGTGATCTAGGTGGTGACACAAACACTTGTTCTTGTGGTTCTTGAAAAATATTGTTCTCAAACTCCTCTTCACTAGGCTCCCTCCAAAAGGGTCTCCTATAGAGGGGATTCGAAAACAACCAATTGGAAATGCTACTAGAAGCCGGGTCAATGTCTTGGTCACCAAGTCCCTCTTGTGACCTAGGCATAAACTCTAAAACACTTCAACAACACAATTAGTAACTTCAACACCAAGTAACCTACAAACAATACAAAAAGAAATATTTGAAAAATAATCTAAACAAAGTATGACACTAACAAGAGTTCAATTTGATATTTAGATAAATTGCCTTCCCCGGCAACGGCGCCAAATTTGACGGCTTATTTTCGGGGTCGTTAATTCCGGAAACTAGCTATGCCAAATAACAATTTATAAAACCAAATCTAGGCTCAAACTAACCTAAGTAAAGGGTAGTAAGGGTAAGACAAGGATCGAACCCAAGAGAAGGCGATGAATGCTAATAATCTAATCTAGACTCTTGCTAAAAACTGATTAAACAAATTAATTAATCTAACCACAAATTAAACACTAATTGAAACAAAGACTAGAATTACTTACAAACTATGATATTCACAATGGTAAACATGTAGATAACAAATAGGGAGAAAGTTTTTCATGAGAAATGATTGTCAATCCTAGAATCACCAATAACAACTAAATAATCAAAGATTCAAATAAGGAAAAACAACTTAGTGCAATTATCCCAAGTTCCCCCATAATTTAACAAAGTAAAGATCCCTCCTTTCCTCCCTTCTCTAATTATCTATGCAAAAACTTCTAAGAATTAGCCACCATGAATTAAACCATCCATAAATGACCCAATACAACTAAACCCATACTTATTAAATCATAAGCATAAATAAAGATGCAAGCTTTAAGCACCAAACCAAAGAAGCATGCTAGAATCATGAACTAAAACATTAAACCATGTTCTAAATACATGATAATCCAAAATCCACTCAAAAGATTCTAACTTTTAAACCAAAGTTACAATCTTTCAAGTTGCTTCAACAAATATCAAGACAAATCAACCAAATTCATCAAGACAAAGCAATTTAATCAAACAAACAATTACTAAGATGGTTAGTCCTAACAACAATTCATTCAACAAAGAAAATCAACAAAGGAAGATGGAATTAAATAGAGAAGGAAGGATTAAAAAGTCTTACAATGCTAAAAGGGAAGAACTTGTTCAAATTACACTAAGCAAAAGAAGATTAGCTACCCATAGTCTTCTTAATACAACCAATTTCTATGCAAAAACCCATTACAAAAGCCAAACTTGAAGAACAAAAGTAGAGAAAATGCTAGGGAAAATATGATGTTGTATGTTGAATGCTTGATGCCCTTGCCTCTCTTCAGAAATATTCTTTTATACCCTTGGTCCGCAAACCTAGGGGCCTTGAAAGATGGGCTTCCAAAAGACAAGACGAGAAAATGAGAAAAACCCGTGCTGAGAGATGACGCAGGCTGCGTCCTACGACGCAGGCTGCGTCGAACGCGTGCCAGATTTTTTGCCTTGTTTTTCCTTCTTGACTTTCGTTGACCCCATGGATATTGACCCCGCCTTGACTTCCATTGACCCATTGGGCTTGGTCTTCAAACCTTGATGATTCCTTGCTAGCCCACTTCAAGTTCCGGGTTTTTGGGTCTCGGGTTTTCGGGTTTGACTTTTATTGACTTTCGGGATTTAACTCTCAAAATTGACTTAAAGTACTAAATACTATCATTATTACAAAAATTAAAATTAACATAAAATAAAACTAATGACCCGTAAAAAGTAGAGCGAAAGACTCTAAAAAATACTACTAGACACGACAATATTTGACGTTGTCAGCACGGTAGACTCCACAACTAACAATCCACATGAAAGAGACTTACAATGAAATCCTTTAATCCAATTTACTTCAAACTCATTATCCTAAATTTACAATGAACTTTCTCATCCCCGAAAGTCAAAACACAATCAAAGCATCAAACACAATTATCTAAGATTCAACTAGCCTCATCCAAAGTCTCACGACAAGGGAAAATCCACAATCCATTATCGGTTATAAGGATTCTTTAATACGCCATAACATCCTTAATTCGATCATTACTACGCTCGAAGCCTCAAATATAAATAGTCACATTAGCAAACTATGGAGGTTACTAATCCTCAAGATAAATGGGTTCACCATTCTAACTCTATATCCATAACAACCGAGCATTCATTATCCAAAGCTTGCAACGAACATTTCTCAATTTCAAACTATGATTCCTTAAGAATAAAAGAGAATTACTAATCCCAAACCGCAAATGACCAATCACTTGGAAATCAAACAACCATTCAAATCATCTATTTCATCTAAAACGCAAAATGAATCGATTTTCATTGATGACAAAACTCCTCAAACTTTGGGTACCAACTCAATTACCCTAAAGCAAAGTCTCTTTTAGAATCCACCAATTAGGGACATCTAATTCCCAAATGATATCCCAAGCAACCGTTATAATACCCAACATCAACAAACTATTATCATGATCAACTCAATTCTCAAAACAACACTACAATACCAACTCCGAATCTAACATCACCAAGAGAGGATACATTATCACTATTAGGATTCATCCTAGAGCTTAAGTCTTATTTCTCATGATCAAATACAACCTGAACTTTGCTCAATCCAAAGACACATCTTCTAACTAAAGAATTCCAAAATACCTTACTCTTACTCTCTGAGCCTTACAAACGGAATATCCAATCCACTAAGGAAAAGATGAAGCGGCAACGAGATAGGAAACGATAAGAAATCTCAAGGAGAACACGAGAATAAAATCAGGCACGAGATTAAAAGAGAGGAACGCTGAAAATAACGAGGGCAAGAAAGAGACAAAGCAGATAGTAGAGTTATGAAGATATTCGCGTAAGAAATAAGATACGAGTATGCGATTTCTTAAAGATCAATCTTTACAAAAGCATTCAAGAATGGAAATGAAAAGGGACAATGGCACGGGTAATGGTTTAAGGTTTAATCCACAAAATTTCTCCTTTCAAACTTAATGCAATAATAAAACCACTTAATTATTCCTTTACAAAAGCCTCTTACAAGGGACCATCATACCACGAGCAATCATCAAAGTAAGGTACACCTAGACTTGATAAATCGACTACAACCCAATTCATCCATCCTTTCATATCACACGGATTCCAAATTGCGGAATTGTAACTCAAGTATAATAACATTCCTTTAGCTCAAATATTCAACACAACCTCAAAGGTTTCTTTAATTGAAAGACTAACAAATACTCTCTTATACTCGGTCATTTTCAAGTCTATAGCCCACGAGTTCATTATTATCAAAGTACAACATCAAGCCAAACATCATCATTAACATCCCAAGGTATTTTCATCCTAGATCACATCATCGAATCTCTCTCATATCTATAATCCTCAAGTAATATGGTTCAACTTACAACGAAACCTTACTACTCCAAACGAGTTTCCGATACCATAAGGTAAGATCATATATTTAAATCCAAGAACTATAGCCAAAAGCTTTTCCACCAAGCTTATACTCACAAACACACAAAAGGAAACCACAAGACGTCACTTAACCTCAAAAGTATTTCGCACCTCAAGATATCATTTAAAGCTTCTCATTTACACCAATTAGACATATCATAAGTATGGTCTTCAAAACAATACTACACTTTTAAGTCCAAAAGATTAAATTATTAATGAGTTAAGAAATCCTAGCCAACTCATTCAACTTACACCATCGAATATCATGAACTATTTACATACAAGTCATGACAAGCATGTATACACTAAAATCATCAAACATATTTTACCATACTTTCCTCAAGGATACCAACTCTCACCACCATAGGGTGAAATTAGATCTATACCATTTTCCTCAAATCACAAATTCATTCTAACAAACGCTAATAGTCCACAAAGTCTAAAATTCTTCCAACCAAGTACAATATACCACAAACAATTGGGTATGGCATCCACAAAAATGTTACAAGAGGAAGGTAAGGATACAAATGGTAAAATGGAGGAAACTATCAAGAGTAATTTCCAAGAGGCAAACAAGTTGGAAGAGAAAGAAGCACCAAGATAGAAGGAAGAGAGCATAATACAAGAAGGACGAGAGAATTCATAGACGAGGAAGAAATACACTTTAATTAGGCTTGTCAATCTTCAATCTTCGGTAAAGGATACTTTTCTAGGTAACACATTGATCCACCTTAAGACGGTAGATACAAACAAAACATCACTCAACACAATCAAACAAACAAGTTAGAACCTAACAAACATCAAGTACACCACAGACTACCACCTTAGGTCCTTAAGTCTACCCATCTCTCATTGATTATTTCAAGGTCAAGTAATTTAAGTTTAGGGTCCACGTGTGTGCGTCGGGAGCGATAAAGCTCTGATACCAACTGTGACAACCCTCGCGAATGCGGAAATATAAAACATACAAACATGTGAAAAGATATGCGGAAATACGGTATTTTAAAAACCTTTAAACATGCAAGTTATATATAACACGAGGTGTGTCAAAAGGTTACAACAAGTACGTAAATACAACAAAGAGACGGGG
>JAIUZE010003721.1:0-61469 GCA_022085475.1 Heliosperma pusillum
ATACTTTTCTGAGTATTTTCGTTGCAATTGGTTATCAGAGCTTTGGTTTGAGAGTCATCTTACACCTACCTACATGATAAACACAAAACAACCTGTTTTCAAGAGAGGAGTGCAATCTGATTTGTGTGAGTAAATCAGTAGCAATGTTTGTTATGCCTTATGTTCCATGTCAAAAAATGAAGCCTTGTGACCTTGGTTCCATCTCCAAGTCCTTAGAAGAAGCTATGGGGAAATTGCAAGCTCTTACAAAAGGGTATGAAGGTGATGTGCTTCCAAAGAAGACAACCAACAACTATGGTGTTCCAAGGGAGCCTAAACCACCTGATTTGTACCAAGGGAAGTACCACCTTCCACATGAGTGTTCTAAGCCATCTCCTACCCTTGGGAGCAAAGGTAAAACACCACTACTTCCTTCCTTTAATGGTGAAAATAGTAGAGCATTTGTGTCTTGGTTGTATGATGTTGAATGCTACTTTGAGCACAAGTGTTATTCTGAAAAAAGGAAGCTTGAACTTGTTGTGTCTTGTTTAAAGGATTTTGCTTTGCTATGGTATAATACTCTTAAACTTTCAAGGAGAATCGAGGGGAAGGGTATGATTAGTTCTTGGTTTAAACTTAAAAGGAACATGAAACAAGAGTATCTACCTTGTTCTACCATGGAGGATTTGTGGACTGAACTAAAAGCCCTTAAAAAAAGTTCATTGTGTGTCCTTGAATATGCTAAGTTGTTTGAGGAACTACACTTTGTTTGTGATATGAATGTTGAGGTTGTGCAAAAGGGAATTAGATTTTACCATGGCTTGAAATATGAAATTGCAAAGAGAATTGATGTAGAAGTGTTGTATCCATATGATGATTTGCTTGAGTTAGCCTTATATGTTGAGAAGATCTTAGTAAGGCCTACAAATCATGAGGTCTTAACTAAAGGGGATAGTTTAGAAGCCATCAAAACAGTTGGGAAAGATAAGAGTTTAGGCCAAATGGTTGTTGTGTCATGCGTGGATGTTGTTTGTCCTATGTCTAAGCTTAAACCAAAGGTCATGAGTACATGTGCTGAAGTGAAACGGTCATGTAGTGCTATCATTGAGAACCCATGTTTTGAAAATAAAACCTCCTTGAAATCAACCTATGAGCCTACTAATGAAGAAGAGAATAGCCTTGTCCTTTCTTGTGGAGCCATCAATGAGCAAGCTACTGATTTGGGTCCTATAAAGGTGATTGTCGACCAAGGACTACTTGAGCATCCAACCATGAATTTTGGACAGTCCATGGTCATGTTCAATGGTGGTAGTTGTTGGGAGTCGATCAAGGGTGAAGCAAAAGAAGTGTCTTGGGTTGTTCCATACTCAAGTGTACCAAATCTGATCTCCTACACAAGGCATGATTCTTGCATCTTAAATTTCATCTTGAGAGGTATATCTTGTACTCTTGCATCCCCACACTTTCATTATTACATGTTAATGAGGTTACAAGTTATTCTTGCTCATTTGGGTGCAACCTCATACATGTTAAGGAGTGAAATTGATCAATCTAAACCCTACTGTCCAGCTATGATCTTCTTGTGTTTTAAGATGAGTAATGCTCAAAATGGTTGTGAGAATTTGTTGGGATTATGTGGAACACCAAGGGGAGGTTCACTACTTGATGTTGCTCAAGTTTTAGTTCATTTGGTGTTGTATATGATGAGTCCAATGCACAAAAACAATAGCTGCCCACTTGAAGCTTTCTCGTGTTCTGCTTGTTGTATAAGCACTCGTTTGGATGTGTGCTATGTGAATGATGCTTGTTTTGATGTGAGTGACCCTTTGTATAACTTGATATCTACTGAAGAGGAGCTGAATGTGAGAAGAGGTACCCTAGGGGATGATTTGCTTCTTGCTTATGCTTCACTTAAAGAGTGTTGGTCACCTAAGGATGTTAAGGGAGTAGTCAATGAGAACAAATCAAGCTTGGGGTGCAAATATGAACATTTTGATTTGGGTACCACATGTATTGGGATACTTGATAGGAGGTTGAGTCCAAAGCTTGCTATGAGTACATTTCATCCCGGTGGAACACAATCCCCAAATGATAGACAAGCTCATGATACTACAAGAAGAATAAGGGTACATATGAAGTCTAGGGAGGATGTCATACACCTCGCATTTGATCCAGGAGGAACAAGCACTATTTGGTTGAGTATGCAATCTAAAGTTGGGAATGGTACAACATATCTTTTGCCATTTACCATTCTAGTATATGATCCAGGAGGAGGCCATGAGAGTCTATTACTTAGAGTTGTACTTGATCTTTGATGGTAAGAAGAACAAGCTCCTTGGCAGCAAGTCTCTTCATTTTGATCCACAAGAACTTGAGGGCAAACTCTTTTGAAGAAAGGGAGTTTGCAACAGGAGTAATCAAGGGAAAGCCTAAATTTCATGGTCATGATTAGCCTTACAAGACTCCAAGCTTATGGGTGCTTCAAAGTCACCAAATCCTACTTAAAAGGAATGTGATCGCGGTAGGAACAAGATAAGGGTCATGTTCTTGGCAACATAATTTAAGCTACACTCATTCAATTTTGATGATCTTTATATGGTTGGAAAGCTTAGTGTCTTAGCTACAAAATGAAGTTGGAACCACCACCATATCAGGTGTGTAGCTTGCCCTATGGTTGCTATAAGACAGCCCCCTACAGAAGAGTGCAATGTAGAGATCAGCCTGACCCCCTGTTACTAAATGCATCATAGCTGAAGGTTGGATGACTAGAATTGAGTGATTCCAAATGGAGGAAGAAGCTAACTCATTTAGATTCAAAATGGCACCTTGTGTTACTCCTACATCATCCTAAAGAGAAAGTTATGGCCTGAGCAAAACGGGTATAGTTAGTGGCAAGTCTGCTGGGTATGTGATTAAGACCAATCTGCACTCAAAGTTGCATAACTCAAAATCTACTGAATGTTTAGGGGTGATTCTTTTTGGAGAAGAAAGCTAACATCCATAGCTTTCAAATGAGCTATCATGGGTCTTCAAGTTCATCTTGAGCAGAGAGTTATGAGTGTTACAAAATGCAATCAGATGGGTCCATGTCCTATCTCACCCGGTTCAGGTCCAACATCAAAGAGCTTCGTCCAAGGCAACCCCAAATATGAATTAAGTTGTTCCAAGGCCTAATACTCTTATTTGAGGGTCTTAGGAAGATAAAAGTCTAGGAAAGTTTTTGCTAATTCACAATAAAAGATCAGGTTTAGCTAAGAACAAACAAATGGGTCCAGATAGGGACATTTCAGCATTGTCTTGTACCAAGGCTGTTTTGGGTGCTATATTTGGCTAGGCAAGACAAGGGCACGACTTGAAAGTCATCCTAACCTTTTGTACTTGAAGATGGTATCTGCCAAGCCCAAGCTCCAAGGTCTTACACATCTTAATTGACCTTGCACAACAAGACAAAGAGGAGCAGCCTGTTTTTTGTCTTATGCTTTATGCTTTACTACTTTATGCTTTTGTATCCTAGTTAGTATTCTGATTTGTGTAAGGCCAAGGCCACGACTTATTGTACATTAGATGATGCATTTGAGACCCTTAGATGTGTCTCTCTTGGCCTATATAAGCCTTGCTTTGTAACCTAATGAAATCAGATTTGATGAATGAATGAAAGAATTGAAAACAATGTTTTCTTTTTATACTCTTGGCTGTGTGCTTGAGTGAACCTTCTTGGTTTAGTGCTGGAAGTTGTGGTGTTCTCATTTGCTTTGTGCTTTGAGGACTCACTTATCTTGGTCATTGGCTTTGTGCTTTGACTAAGAGAACCTCTATCCATTGGCTGTGTGCTTTGGAAGAGCCTATCCTTGTTTCATTTGTTTAACTTTCAGTCTTGTTTTCGAACCATTTGTGTGTGTGTGACCAAGCCATCAAAACCTTACTCAAATCAATACTTTTCTGAGAGTTTACAGTGCAATTGGTATCAGAGCTTTGGTTTGTGAGTTTATGTTTCCCTACCTACATTATAAACACAAAAACAACCTGTTTTCAAGAGAGGAGTGCAATCTGATTTGTGTGAGTAAATCAGTAGCAAGGTTTGTTATGCCTTATGTTCCATGTCAAAGAATGAAGCCTTGTGACCTTGGTTCCATCTCCAAGTCCTTAGAAGAAGCTAGGGGGAAGTTGCAAGCTCTTACAAAAGGGTATGATGGTGATGTGCTTCCAAAGAAGGCAACCAGCAACTATGGTGTTCCAAGGGAGCCTAAACCTCCTGATTTGTACCAAGTGAAGTACCACCTGCCACATGAGTGTTCTAAGCCCTCTCCTACGCTTGGGAGCAAAGGTAAAACACCATTACTTCCTTCCTTTAATGGTGAAAACAGTAGAGCATTTGTGTCTTGGTTGTATGATGTTGAATGCTACTTTGAGCACAAGTGTTATTCTGAAAAAAGGAAGCTTGAACTTGTTGTGTCTTGTTTAAAGGATTTTGCTTTGTCATGGTATAATACTCTTAAACTTTCAAGGAGAATGGAAGGGAAGGGTATGATTAGTTCTTGGTTTAAACTTAAAAGGAACATGAAACAAGAGTATCTACCTTGTTCTACCATGGAGGATTTGTGGACTGAAAAGCCCTTAAACAAAGTTCATTGTGTGTCCTTGAATATGCTAAGTTGTTTGAGGAACTACACTTTGTTTGTGATATGAATGTTGAGGTTGTGCAAAAGGGAATTAGATTTTACCATGGCTTGAAATCTGAAATGGCAAAGAGAATTGATTTAGAAGTGTTGTATCCATATGATGATTTGCTTGAGTTAGCCTTATATGTTGAGAAGATCTTAGTAAGGCCTACAAATCATGAGGTCTTAACTAAAGGGGATAGTTTAGAAGCCATCAAAACAGTTGGGAAAGATAAGAGTTTAGGCCAAATGGTTGTTGTGTCATGCTTGGATGTTGCTTGTCCTAAGTCTAAGCTTAAACCAAAGGTCATGAGTACATGTGCTGAAGTGAAACGGTCATGTAGTGCTATCATTGAGAACCCATGTTTTGAAAATAAAACCTCCTTGAACTCAACCTATGAGCCTACTAATGAAGAAGAGAATAGCCTTGTCCTTTCTTGTGGAGCCATCAATGAGCAAGCTACTGATTTGGGTCCTATAGAGGTGATTGTCGACCAAGGACTACTTGAGCATCAAACCATGAAGTTTGGACAGTCCATGGTCATGTTCAATGGTGGTAGTTGTTGGGAGTCGATCAAGGGTGAAGCAAAAGAAGTGTCTTGGGTTGTTCCATGCTCAAGTGTGCCAAATCTGATCTCCTACACAAGGCATGATTCTTGCATCTTAAATTTCATCTTGAGAGGTATATCTTGTACTCTTGCATCCCCACACTTTCATTATTACATGTTGATGAGGTTACAAGTTATTCTTGCTCATTTGGGTGCAACCTCATACATGTTAAGGAGTGAAATTGATCAATCTAAACCCTACTGTCCAGCTATGATCTTCTTGTGTTTTAAGATGAGTAATGCTCAAAATGGTTGTGAGAACTTGTTGGGATTATGTGGAACACCAAGGGGAGGTTCACTACTTGATGTTGCTCAAGTTTTAGTTCATTTGGTGTTGTATATGATGAGTCCAATGCACAAAAACAATAGCTGCCCACTTGAAGCTTTCTCGTGTTCTACTTGTTGTATAAGCACTCGTTTGGATGTGTGCTATGTGAATGATGCTTGTTTTGATGTGAGTGACCCTTTGTATAACTTGATATCTACTGAAGAGGAGCTGAATGTGAGAAGAGGTACCCTAGGGGCTGATTTGCTTCTTGCTTATGCTTCACTTAAAGAGTGTTGGTCACCTAAGGATGTTAAGGGAGTAGTCAATGAGAACAAATCAAGCTTGGGGTGCAAATATGAACATTTTGATTTGGGTACCACATGTATTGGGATACTTGATAGGAGGTTGAGTCCAAAGCTTGCTATGAGTACATTTCATCCCGGTGGAACACAATCCCCAAATGATAGACAAGCTCATGATACTACAAGAAGAATAAGGGTACATATGAAGTCTAGGGAGGATGTCATACACCTCGCATTTGATCCAGGAGGAACAAGCACTATTTGGTTGAGTATGCAATCTAAAGTTGGGAATGGTACAACATATCTTTTGCCATTTACCATTCTAGTATATGATCCAGGAGGAGGCCATGAGAGTCTATTACTTAGAGTTGTACTTGATCTTTGATGGTTAGAAGAACAAGCTCCTTGGCAGCAAGTCTCTTCATTTTGATCCACAAGAATTTGAGGGCAAATTCTTTTGAAGAAAGGGAGTTTGCAACAGGAGTAATCAAGGGAAAGCCTAAATTTCATGGTCATGATTAGCCTTAAAAGACTCCAAGCTTATGGGTGCTTCAAAGTCACCAAATCCTACTTAAAGCAAATGTGATCGCAGCAGGAACAAGATAAGGGTCATGTTCTTGGCAACTTAATTTAAGCTACACTCATTTAATCTTGATGATCTTTATATGGTTGGAAAGCTTAGTGTCTTAGCTACAAAATGAAGTTGGAACCACCACCATATCAGGTGTGTAGCTTGCCCTATGGTTGCTATAAGACAGCCCCTACAGAAGAGTGCAATGTAGAGATCAGCCTGACCCCCTGTTACTAAATGCATCATAGCTGAAGGTTGGATGACTAGAATTGAGTGATTCCAAATGGAGGAAGAAGCTAACTCATTTAGCTTCAAAATGGCACCTTGGGTTACTCCTACATCATCCTAAAGAGAAAGTTATGGCCTGAGCAAAACGGGTATAGTTAGTGGCAAGTCTGCTGGGTATGTGATTAAGACCAATCTGCACTCAAAGTTGCATAACTCAAAATCTACTGAATGTTTAGGGGTGATTCTTTTTGGAGGAGAAAGCTAACATCCATAGCTTTCACATGAGCTATCATGGGTCTTCAAATTCATCCTGAGCAGAGAGTTATGAGTGTTACAAAATACAATCAGAAGGGTCCATGTCCTATCTCACCCGGTTCAGGTCCAACATCAAAGAGCTTCGTCCAAGGCAACCCCTAATATGAATTAAGTTGTTCCAAGGCCTAATACTCTTAGTTTAGGGTCTTAGGAAGAGAAAAGTCCAGGAAAGTTTTTGCTAATTCACAATAAAAGAGCAGGTTTAGCTAAGAACAAACAAATGGGTCCAGATAGGGACATTTCAGCATTGTCTTGTACCAAGGCTGTTTTGGGTGCTATATTTGGCTAGGCAAGACAAGGGCACGACTTGAAAGTCATCCTAACCCTTTGTACTTGAAGATGGTAGCTGCCAAGCCCAAGCTCCAAGGTCTTACACATCTTAATTGACCTTGCACAACAAGACAAAGAGGAGCAGCCTGTTTTCTGTCTTATGCTTTATGCTTGATTACTTTATGCTTTTGTATCCTAGTTAGTATTCTGATTTGTGTAAGGCCAAGGCCACGACTTATTGTACATTAGATGATGCATTTGAGACCCTTAAATGTGTCTCTCTTGGCCTATATAAGCCTTGCTTTGTAACCTAATGAAATCAGATTTGATGAATAAATGAAAGAATTGAAAACAATGTTTTCTTTTTATACTCTTGGCTGTGTGCTTGAGTGAACCTTCTTGGCTTAGTGCTGTAAGTTGTGGTGTTCTCATTTGCTTTGTGCTTTGAGGACTCACTTATCTTGGTCATTGGCTTTGTGCTTTGACTAAGAGAACCTCTATCCATTGGCTGTGTGCTTTGGAAGAGCCTATCCTTGTTTCATTTGTTTAACTTTCAGTCTTGTTTTCGAACCATTTGTGTGTGTGTGACCAAGCCATCAAAACCTTACTCAAATCAATACTTTTCTGAGAGTTTACAGTGCATATACCCTGTGAACCTGTAAGAGATTTATTCATGTTATCACACTAACCGTGGAGGACACTAGCTCCAACAACACTTACCAGCCATTCAGTCAGATCATTGTCCGCTTCTGATTTCCCCAAATGGGTTTGCTCCGCTGGGTAACATTCTCCGTCCTTTTCGTTTTCAAGCGGCTTGGCTTACACATGAGAAGTTTTTAGAATTTATCAATGACAATTGGGAAGTTGATGGGGACTTGGTATCACAATTAAAAATATTGTCGGTAAGGCTCCAAGATTGGAATAACACTGTATTTGGGAATATCTTTCATAAGAAGAAATCTCTTAAAGCTAGAATCGAAGGCTGCCAAAAAAAATTATCGCTGGTGCGGGACAGGGGGTTGATATAATTGGAAGCGAAATTGAGAAAGGAGCTTGATGACGTTCTTGAACAGGAAGAAATTCTGTGGTATCAAAAGTCTAGAATGAAATTCATTCGAGACGGTGACCGGAACACCTCATATTTCCATGTTAGCACGCTGGTGCGGAGATGGTGTAACAAGATTAATTCGCTGAAGGATGATAATGGGGAATGGTGCACTGACCCTGTTTCAGTTAAGCAAATTGCAGTAGAATTTTATAAAAAGCTATATACTGAGGAATCAGCAGACAATTGCATTGATCTTATGCCGTACGATTTGTTCCAAGAATTTAATAATAAGGAATGGGATTGGATTACGAGACCTTATTCTTGTATTGAAATCGAGAAAGCAATTTTTAACATGGGTGCCCTCAAAGCTCCGGGTCCGGATGGGTTCCAAGCCCTTTTCTATCAAAAAATTTGGTCAACAGTCCGAGATACAGTATGCAAAACAGTCATGAAGGCACTTGAAGGGAAGGGATTTCCGGAGGGTTTCAATGACACTCACATTGTATTAATACCGAAGGTTATAGCTCCTGAACTTATCTCGCAATTTCGTCCCATAAGATTATGTAATGTAGCCTATAAGATAATGAGTAAGGTGCTGGCTAATAGAATTAAAAAGGTGCTGCCCCATCTCATTTCGGGCACTCAGAGTGGGTTTGTACCAGGGAGGCAAATTTCCGATAACATTGTCGTATTTCAAGAGGCCATCCATACAATGAAAAAAAAACAGGAAAAACGGGTTATATGGCCATTAAAATCGACTTGGAAAAGCCTATGATAGGCTGCGCTGGTCTTTTATCCGAAAAACTCTTTTCGATATGGGATTTACGTATCTCATGGTTGACACAATAATGGAATGTGTTACATCGGCTTGGTTGCAGATCCTTTGGAATGGCGAGCCCACGGAGCTATTCTTACCGACCAGGGGGGTAAGATAAGGAGACCCAATTTCGTCTTACTTATTCGTTATGTGTCTAGAAAAGTTGCAACAAGCGATCGACTTAGAAGTCCGAACAAAATCGTGGCAAAGATTGGAGGTATGCAAGGGGGGTCCGTCTATCTCCAACCTCTTCTTCGCGGATGATATGGTGCTATTTGCTAAAGCGGACATCAATCAGGCCACAGTCATAACAAGGTACTTAACTGTTTTTGTAACGCTTCTGGAGAAAAAGTCAGCATTGCCAAGTCCCGAATTTTCTTTTCCAAAAATACACCATTGGAGACGAGAAATGCGGTTAGCTCGGTTCTTCAGTTTGACCAGACGGAGGACTTGGGCTCGTATTTGGGTCTACCCACCATTAATGGTAGGGTAACCCGAGCTACATTCGCTCATCTTGAGGAGAAATTCAACAAATGGTTAGCGGGATGGAGCATCAAACATCTTTCTCTTGCTGGTCGAGCTACACTGGTAAAATCAACTCTCTCGACTATTAATCATGGTATGCAAACGGCAAAAATCCCTCGATCTATATGTGACTAACTTGATAAGAAAACTAGATGATTCCATTGGGGAGGAGACGATAACAACAGGAAAATTCATCTCTTAACTTGGGAGACGGTTCAGAAGCCTAAAGAATTGGGACGTTTAAATCTAGTCTCGGCTAGACAGGCCAATGCGGCCTTTCTTACGAAACTGGGATGGCGGTCTCTGGCCGAACCCAATAGTCTATGGTCGAGAATCTTGAGGGCTAAGTACTGCAATGGTAGGTGTGACATAGACATGTTCTCACCAAAGCCGAATATGTCTAACGTTTGGGCAGGAATTTCGAGCCAAGCTAAAGCTATTAAGGAAGGGGTGTCAGCAGCAATCGGTAATGGTCGACGGACACTTTTCTGGGATCATGCGTGGGCAACCGATTATTGCTTATCTGATAAGGTCATTTGTAGAATTCCCGAGACTATATTCGGTGCTACTGTGAGCGAAATGTGGGACGTAAATTCGGGGTGGAAATGGGATCTTTTTGCCAATTTCCTTGACAAAGATGAACTACTAAAAAGCGCGGCATACTCTCTCTTCCCGGAACCTGACATAGAGGACACGCTCTATTGGAATGCAACTTCGTCGGGAAAATTTACCGTCAAATCAACCCTTAGTATCCTTCGGGGTCCGGAATCTCCCTCGTCGAACTCCATTAAATGGCATGTGATATGAAAGCTACCAGTTCAACAACGAATTAGATTCTTTATGTGGCTTGCCGCTCACGAGCGATTAATGTGTAACGTGAACAGAATGAAGAGAGGCCTGACCGACTCTCCAATTTGCCCGCGCTGTCACGAGGAGGATGAGGACACTGACCACCTGCTGCGCAAATGCACTTTCTCGGTAGAAATTTGGCTGCACCTTGGTTTATCAGGTCATAACTCGTTCTTTACTTCCAGTTTTTCTGAGTGGCTTACGGATAACGCAAACAATTCTCACTATAATATGATTGATGATTGGTCTATGAGATTCGCCATTATCTGTTGGTGGATATGGAAGTGGCGTAATAATGTTGTATACGGACGTGAAGAAGAAAACCCGACTGATATACGAGCATTTCTCTCTCAGCAATTTGTGACGTCTAAACGAGCTTGTGATAAATTTTCGTTATTCATTCCTCGCCCCGGATTTGTTCGTGAACAAGTATTTATAAGATGGGCTCCGCCCCCTCATGGATGGATACTATTAAACACAGACGGAGCTTCAAAGGGAAACCCGGGTCCAGCAGGTGGTGGCGGTATTTTTAGAAATAGTAGTGGCGATTTTCTATCAGCTTATTACTTTTCCTGCGGTGTCTGCACCTCAATGAGAGCGGAATTATTAGCTTTGGCCAGAGGACTGGAACAAGCACATAAGCTACATATTAAGAAGCTCCTTATTAATATGGACAATAGTGCTTGTGTGGGACTAATCAGAGATGAGCAATTGGTCAGTAATGGACTTCAGCCGATAGTACGATATTGCAAGGAATTAATTCGAGACGGAGCTTGGTCAGTTCACCTGGAGCATAATTACAGGGAATCAAACAGAGCTAGCGATTGGCTCGCTAATCATGGCATCCACGCCCCACTTGAAGTCACAACTCTGGACGGTCCTCCGTTTGATTTATTACCTATCCTTCGGGATGATATTCTTGGAGCTACTACTCCGCGTTTTATTTCCCACTTAGTTTAGTTTAGTTTCGGGGCTTAGCCCCTCATTTGTACCAAAAAAAAAAAACGAAAGTCAAACACAACCTTTAAAAAGATATTTTTTGCCAAACACAACATTTTGGGTAGAAGAATCAACATTTTGGCCAAATTTTGAACATTTGCAATAAGGTGATTTTCAGTCGATGTTTGAGATAGCAAACGAGGTCGTTTTGAAGTGTTCTTTGACTCGTTGGAAAGGTGGGAGTAAAGGCTTTCCAAGCGTTGTCAACACAGTGGTCAAAGGTGACCTTATGTGTGGTCAATCGGTGTGTAAAGTAAGACGGGTCAAAGAGGGTTCTTGTAAGGCGAGTTTTACAACGGGTGGTCAGGGGCTTTTTTGTAGGTCTTTTAATGAGGTTATGAAGCTTTGTTTGGTATGATATTTGGTATGTAGGTAGAGGGGAGTACAAAGTAGGTCGTAGTTGTGTTTTTTCTTGTGGTTGTTGGTTGGAAGTAATTGGTCGAGAAGAGTGAAGTGGAGGTAAAAACAAAATAGAAGAAAGTTAAATTAGAATTTTTTCGTATTCACTCCCTTCGAACCACTACGTGCGAGTTGCGACCAAAAACCGCCACAAAAAACATAACTACGACCTACCTTGTACTCCTTTCTACCTACATGTCAAGTTTCAGAGCAAACAAAGCATCATAACCCCATTAAAAGACCCAAAAATAACCCTTGACCACCAGTTATAAACTCAGACTTACAAGAATCCTCTTTGATCCGCCTTACTTTACACACCAATTGACCATACATATGTCCATATTTGACCACCGTGATGGCGACGCTTGGAAAGCCTGTAATCCCATCTTTCCAACGAATTCAAGAACATTTCAAATCGACCTCGTTTGTTATCTCAAACATCGACTGAAAATCACCCCATTGCAAGTGGTCAAACTTTGACCAAAATGTTGAGTCCTCCGTTTAAAATGCTGTGTTTGGCAAAAAAAAAATTTTTAAAGGTTATGTTTGACAATTTCGCTTTTTAAAAGTGATGTTTAGAAGAAATCTTTTTTTTAAAGGTTGTGTTTGACAAAAACCTCCAAATATAATGCCAATTTATATGATTTGTTTAACTAATGAATTTACTTAATTTAGAATGCTCACCACATGAAGTATGATACATGTCACCTACTGAACTTTACCTGACTTTTAACCTGATTTTCAATGTGACACTCGCTTTACCTGACTTTTAACCTGACTTTCAATGTGACACTCGATATATTTCTTCGAAATTACTTGCCCAAACATGATTAGTCTACCTATCACTTATTCCACCACCACGAAGCTCGACTCGTCACCACATAATTACTCACCCCAAAAACGTCTACCCACCACCACTTGTCCATCGTCCAGCAAAACAAACATCGAGTCACCGCCAGAAGAGAAGCACTTTTAAGTCGAGAGAAAAATGTTCTTCAATTTATCATTGCTTAATGTCATAGCCCCCCTTTCTTCTTTAATTGCCCTTTTTTTTATTTTAAAATAAAAAAGGGGCAATTAAAGAAGAAAAGTAGATTCAACTTCACCACAACTTGAGTTCAGAAAAAAAGGTCGAAAAGCCTAGATCAAAGGCACTTAAATGGTGGGATGGAGTTGGTGGTGAAGGTATACTTGTAAAGGGTTTCTAAAACGATTCTTTCTACTCCGCAAGAAAGACAAACATAAATATCGTAAGAAAGCAGGCAATATGTTGAGTTTTATTAAATCATAATTCATACGTCAAAAATCTGAGGTTTGAAGGTGGCTGGGCGGTTGCCTATCTTATTGGGTGGCCAAGAGTCACTATAATCGGGTGTAGTGACCTTTGTAGTGAGGGTAGTCAATAGCTCTGGGAATGCCCGTGAAGTTGGGTGATCTGGTCTTAGAGTGGGATGAGGGCTGTGGTGGGGCAAATGATAAGATGAATTGTGGCCTTGTAGGGGTCGCCCCGTCTTAAATGAGAATTTGTGAAATGCAAATGGTATGTTCCCGGCTTCCAGTGAGAAAAAAAGGAGCATGCATTATTATCAATTTCATGCTTGATCCTTAAATGGATAGTCAGCCTACCTCGTTGTTGCAACATAACTGCAACTAATACCACCTCAAAAATTACCCTCGCGATACACAGTCAACCATAATTTAGTACCATATATGCATATTACTCGGGAGTGTTAAGATAGGGGGATTTGAAAGCAAAGGGAGGGGAGAGAGATGCAGAAATGAGAAATTCTTTGTTTGTTAGTAAAATAAAGGTGAAAGGATTTTGAGAAAAGAAAACTATTTCCCTTCTCTAAGTCAAACTATTTCCCCGCTAACAAAGTAAAGATTAAGAGGGTTAAAGCCTTAAGGTATCCAAACAAGGGTAACTGTACAACCAAGGACCACTAAAAAGAGCATAAGCTAGAAAGAAGCCTAAGTACCTAACATAACTATAGCTAAATTTACACAATGGATGGAGCTATTTGGTAAATGGATCCTCTCCATTTTCTAAAAAGAAACGGATGTCCATTTTTTGTATATCCGTTTTCCTCCAAGGATGTACGTCATGTGACATCCATTAGAGATTTGTAGAGATGGAGATGATCCATTTCCAGCTAGTTCAAGTCATGCTACTAACTCTAGGTCTTCACACCCTCATCACGGGGGCATTACAATGGTTTTCAAAGTTACCGAAACCAAAATTTGAGGAAAGTTATCCGGCAATACAACAGAGAGTGAGGGAACACAGCGCAAGAAGCAACTTTACAAAATAACAGTCTTCATAGCACAAAACATTTGACACTACAAGCCATGAACAACTTTGTTTGAAAATGAGAGAAGAAAATTGCATCCTAACACGCAGTCTTGAATCATCGCGGCTTAATCAACTTTAAAGTCTTGAAAATAACAGTCTTTACCTTTTATTAGGAAAACAAAAGGTAAAGTTTGTGACGACTGAAAACGCATAGCCACATAGGGCATTGTACTACAGTTCTGTAAAAAGTAGAAACTCACGCGATCCATTATCAACCTACGAGATCTAAATAGCTTACCTAAGGTCAGGCTTCAGTAGCATACGCCATCAAACCCGAAGCCCTGAAAAGGTTTTGAAGGTTAATGTTTAAACCACTGACTGCAAATTAAAGGGATTAAAAAAACCAAAAAACTTGCTATCCACAAAAGCTCTATAGCTTTGTCCTCTTGTGTAAAATTATGTATGTGTAATTTATGGGAGAAAAAAAAACTGACAAAACTATACAACATTTGGCCAACTAAACCTTAGGTAAGAAAAGTGCCTTGAACGTAACTAATGAAGCCAAACAATAAAGAATAAATCACTATCGTATTAAAGTTAAAAATAAATATAATAGTACTGCACCTCTGAATCCGAAGACCAAGAAAACTCACCTACATCATAAATTTCTAGTACCGATCGTATGATCTTCCATAACCTTCCGGCCTCTGACGCTGAAAATCATTATAGGTGTCACGAGGCCTTGAGTGTGGGTAGGTTTCACTAGGGCTTGCAAACTGCCCACTAGGCTCCCTATTAAAAGACCCTAAGTAGGGTTGACCACCCAGAGAATCACGATCGGTAAAACTTGACTGCTGATAACCGCTAAATCCTGTAACGTGCATTTGCTGCAGTTGGGCTTGTTGTTGCTGTCTTTGTGCATCCATGCGAAGGAAATCCTCCCATTGCTTCGCATGAGAGTCTCGTAAAGCAGCAATCCTTTTCATGTAATTCTGTCTTAGTTCCTTGCAAATCTGAAATTTCAAATTCCAAACATCAGGAAGAAGACGTCTTACATCCAGCAGAGGTAACATGCTATTAATGTGAACTAGATTTACATGATTTAAAAAACAAAAAAAAATCTTACAGATTTCAACAGATCTCTGATATAGACATTAGTCTTATAAGAAACTCGTCATCCAAAAAATGGAAGGAAAAAGAAAAGGAAAAAAGGCATATTCTCTATAAGGTCTCATTCAACGAAACCATCCAAATATTAGTACTAATTGTACTCGCAGTGCCAGTGGCAGTGCCAGTGCCAATACTAATACTAATAATACTGATAATTCAAATAATACTACTAATGAGAACTAATCAGGTCTCATAAGATGAGGTACATTGCCCTAGAAACCCACTAAAACAAATAAAGCATAAAATAGTTGGCCCAACTGATAAATTCAATCAATCAAAAAGTTGGCCCATCTGATGCAACTGTTCAATCCCACGATCGATAGGCTGCAAATACTAGAATCTGTGATGAATAGGGTCGAGAAATTCGCCTAGGATTCAAGCTATTAGCAACAAAAATAAGAGAATAAGAGATAAAGGAAAGCGGTGGCAATTGATTTCTCAATAAGCAAATTCTGGATGGGTACACTTATGTGAGAATTTGACTTATATAGCTAAATAGAGGAGCAAACTAAAGAGAAGCTAAAATTACTACACTGCCCTTCCTTAAAATGTGGTGTGTATCAGAATCACAGAATTCTTAATTCTTAAAGGATTATAAGTGTAACAAAAATAACATAAAAGATTGTAGTAATGAGTTTGTTTGTGTGCAAAAAAAAGCCGAAAAATAAAGGGAGGGAGAGGGGGAGGTGATGTGCAGAGAGTGTTGATATGCACCTCATCATGTTTGTAGTTCTCGTCATGAACTTGCTGATCACGGATTCTGGCAAGATCCATTACTTCTCTCTGGTACTCCATTTCTAAATCCTCAATTGTCTGTGGAAATGGGGATTGTTCAAATTTAATGTCAGCGTGCATATCAGATCCACGCCTCTCAGTATCCCAAACATCCGATCTGTAGGCCCCAGTGCCCTGTCTGTGAGGCTCATATGCACTATACGAATTGCCACTGTATGAGACACGAGCTGGAGACCTTGAATGGCTTGAGCGCCCTCTTCCTCCATCACTACCATAAGCTTCACCAAATGAATACTATGTTAACCACTTGATTCAGGATGGTCTAATACAAACAGTAGCTCTAAGAAGACAGACTACAGCTAGAATTCCTCTGATGACGTTACGGTATCTTTTGAAGTCAATCCCGTAAATTCAGACCCATCCGCAAAACTTGCTTCAGTATCCAACATGGTAATATGGTATAGCTTGAATATAAGAACTTACCTTTTGCTGCATACAAAATGATAAGCAATAGAAATGTCACAAGAAAATCAAGTATAGAGTAGCCAAATGGAGAACAATTTTCTTGTCAATCAAGTTTTAGCACATAGAAGTAAATTAGAGCCAACGAAAATACAATGTGTTTTATACACAACACGTATGTGTAACAATTCCCCTACCTTGTGGAGAGTTCCTAGAAGGTTTCTGCAGGTCACCACGTATACGATCCTCCAGGCTTCTTTGCCTGGTAAACCTAGGAAACTGTGAAGTGTTTCTAGGACTAAGGTTGGGTCTTTCAGACTCTGAGCGTGAGAACCGATGATTTCCACCAACAGGACTACAATCAGATGACCTAGATTTTCCCGCAAGAGAACCAGGAGAACCCCTATCGTTACCTTCATCTTTAATGACTTTATGCACAGCATCTACACCTTTTCTCAAGACTAGCCTATCCTTGCCACTAACAATTATAAACTTCTCGTCCATCCTGATTTTGCAACCATTGTCCTTCTCAATTCTTTCTATGACTTTATCTGTGAAAAGTGCTCTTACATGCTTGTCTCTTGCAGCCACCCTTTCAAAGAAATCTTGGGAGTTGCGTTTCCCACCAAGAGTAGATGGGCACCCCTGCATTTGTTTACAATCCATCAATTCTAAATCCCAATTCATGGAGTAATGCGAAAAAAGCAAGAAAAAGAAACAAACTAATATTTTTTAATAAAAAAAAAACACATTATTCTAGTGCCTCAATGACTCCTGCCTTTGGTGGGGTAAGGGGGTCGGTTTTAAGTAACCTACCCATAATGAAAGTTAACATCGCAAAGCATCAATTAACATATTGTGTAACACATACATGATTCAATAATGGCGCATACCTGGGTGAAATGACCAGATTCTCCACATATTTTGCAAATCATTTCCTCCTCCTTTCTTTTTTTCCAATTTCTCTCGGTAGCCTTAGACTTAGCCTCCCAAACCTTAGCCTCGCGGCTAGTGAAATCAGTCGGGACAGCATTAGGGTCGCGTTCTTCTTCCTCGTCTGAACTTACAGGGGACCTTTTATTATGATCATTATTATTAATAATAATATTACTTAGTGGCTTTTCCTGCATATTAGTAGCTGAAGTTCCAAGCGGACCAGTGTAGGCTTTGTAGATGTCGCTAAAGTCATCATCATCGTCTAAATCCGGACGATTAGCCATTAAAAGGCTACTTACTGCCCAATACAAGTAAAACCTAATCAATCCGCTACAACATTACCACAAACAAAATGCAACTTAAAATGCCCAAAATTGCAATCAATATAAACCCTCATTTTGAATCCTTCTCAATCGGGATTGAAGACAAACTAGGCAGATATCTTCATATTGTGTTTAAAATCCTCGAATTACAATATAAGCAGAAAAGGCACAGAAATGACTATATAAAAAAGAAATCGAATTAGAATAAAAATAAGAAAAATAGGGTTTATACCTCACCTGAAACGGGGCGGGAGACGGAAGAAGGGTGGTGTTGGTTGCCGGATATCGACTAGGGTTTATTATTGAATAGCACGTTAATAAGAATATGACGAGGAACCAAATGAGATGTGACTACTATATGAGTGTCACCAAGGAGGCAAGGACTCGAGGTTTTTCTTAATTGGATATTGGATATTGGATATTGGATATTGGATTCAAATTGGGCGTAAAAGTCAGTGTTATCGCCAAATAATTATCGATCCGATTGCTGATATTAAAAAATAGGTCTCAAGTAGACCTCCCGTTTGTACCACAAAATATTCACGAAAATTGCAGTAAAAAATGAGAGGTTTTTTACAAAATTAATAATAATAATTTCATCGAATAAAAGAAGATTTAATTTCACATCAATGATGATATTAGAAATCTCTCAGCCTCTCAGGAAGCTTTTGGTAACGCCGAATTAATTTCATTTTCATGATTTTAATTGTACAAATCAAAATGTTTTAATTCAATTCCAAATCCAATTTCAAAATTCGTTTGGGGATCGATTGGAATTCAATTTCGGATTTCAATTTATAAATCCCGTTAGAGAAACTCATGATATTGGAATTGAACGGGACGGGTATAGTGGACCGTTCCGTGTGTAATTGTCGTTTCAATTAGTTATTATTAGATTAATGGTTATTATATATATTATGCTAACCTTTTACTAATCAGTTTACAAACCCTAAAATCATTTTAAACTTCCTCTCATCTTTTTCTCCATCTTTTTAATCATATAAGAGAGAAAGTGAAGAATTGTGCTTCTAGTAATTTAGGGATTCCATCCTTGCGATCGATATCGTTCTTTCATTGTAAGTTATTTAAATTCTTTTATTATTAATCATCTTTTAGAGTATTGGATTGTGAGTTTGGGTCGTGCATCATCAATATTGATTAGGGTTAGAATCATTTGATTATTACAGCAGTTTACATATTCGTTGGGTCGTCTTGTTCATTTGTTTTCGTTGTTATAAATACGTTTTCTTCGAAAAGTTTAAAAAGAGACTATTGTTTATCGGAATTACTTTTTCACGTACGAATTTTACTCTTTCACATACATTTTTTCATTAATTTTCCATGTCATACCTTTTTCCTAAATCTTGACAAATCAAGTCTTCTACCTATCTTTTTCCCTAAAATTGAATCTAATTGTTCTTAAAACTTAAATATTGGATTATAATTCTTCAAGTTTGTCAAGTAATGAATGATTAATTTGATTAGTAATTATTAATAACTTGTTTATTAATTATTTGGTTCTAAATTAGGTTTTGTCAAGTAGTATATTGTTTATCAATTATAATAAATTAGGTTGATGGTTGGTGGAGGGTGTGGTGGTTTGGGTGGTGGACGGTATTACTATATCGTGTGCGGTGGTTCAAGGGTGGTGCGTGAGGGGCCCTGAGGGAGGTTTGTGAGGGTGCCTGATGGTAGTTCGTCGATGTGTGGAGGCTGGTTTATCGGTGCGTGGAGGATTGGGACGAAGGTAAGTGGTGGTCTGATGGCCGGATAGGTTGTAGTGGTCCGGTGGCCGGCTAGGTTGTGGTGGTCATGTGGCTGGCTACGATGTGGTGGTTAGGTTGTTTGGTGGTAGTGTGGAGGCAGGATACGTAATAATGTATGTGATGGTATTGAGTAATTTGATTTTTTTTAATTCATTACCTATCATCCGGTGACCGGAGCAAGTGATTTTTGTAGTGAAGTAGACAAAAAAATCAAATTGGAGAAGGAATGGAAAAAAAATGATAAGGGTAAAATTGTAAAAGACGTATATGAAAGAGTAAAATCCATAAGTGAAAAAGCACGACCCTTGTTTACTCCAAGCCTGGTTTGTGTCTGTCAAATTTCGTAGTCAAATTCCTTGTCGTTTGTCCTGTGTAAATTATATATAAACATTTATCCAGAATAACGCGAATCTGCTTATGTCAATTGAAAAACTTCTAAAACCTAATTTATATGTTCAATCTGATCTGGGTATTTTTCAGTCATTATCCCTGAAAAGTCTAGATGATGATAAACTTAGGAATTTCTCAAAAATAATGTTTAAAACCTATTTTATGAATCGTTACATTTTATGCGACGAGTTTTGTCGGTTGTGATAAATCTGTATTTTGAGTCATGATAAAGTGGTAAATCGGTTACAAGTCTTCTAATAGAAGTTGTAGATAAGAGTCTTAGGATTATAGAATAGTTAGCCTTGAATCGATTGGATTTTTATGGAATTAGTTATGCATTTAATAGTCAGGGTGTACTATGCTGAAAAGTAAGGGAAAGTCGAGTTTGGTTCTTAAGTTGAGATTACAATATAGGTCATGATGAGTCTAGTTATGGGTATGTTTAGTTGATTGGATATTATGTACTTATACATGAATATTTTAATTTAGGTGATGGATTTGTGAAGGATCAACATGTGAATACTTGTGACCGGATTTGCTTTCAGGTAGGGTTCCTTACTCAGTAATTTATATGTTAATCATTGTGATGAGATGTATTACTGTGATGTTGTTAATTGTTGATGATGATGGTTACTATGGTGATGATGATGGAGTTCGGGTTTGGAGTTTGGAGTGGTTACTTGGTTACTATTTTGGTGGTCGGCCGGGAGACGGGCCACACTCCAAGTTCGCCTCTCGTAGCTCTCCCGTTGCGAGTGGGATGTGCACATTAATGTTTCGGGAACTCTCACTGCGGTAAGAGGGGCTTTCGATGTCCAGTGCTACGGTTTGGAATTAATAGGTGGAACGACAATCAGATCTGCAGTCTGACGCTGGCAGGGGTTACCGCTGTGGTGGTAGCTCAGTTACTGGTTTATGGTGGTGTTGTTGGTCGTTGGTTACTTGTTGGTGATGTTGTTATTGTCTTGTACCGACTTATATTGTTACTGACCCCGTTTAATATTTTCAAAACTGTTGTGATTCATTGGGGAATGGTGAGCAGGTGATCAACAAGTAATTCAACGAGCTCACGTTGGGGGAGTTGATTGGGATCGTCGTTATTGACTCTTAGCTTCCGCGATGATTAGTGTCTTAGACATCACACTTATTTATCTTTATTTTATCAGTTGGATTATTACTTACGACGGTGTGTCGTCAGTATTTTGGAGTCATGTAACTTTGATTAAACTATTGATTAATAACTATTGTTCTATTATGGTCTATTTAATATGTACTATCTCGGGTAACCGAGATGGTAGCATCCCGATGTACTAAGAAGGTCTCGTAAGGCTCTTTGGTAGATTGGGGTGTTACAAAGTGGTAACAAAGCGACGATTTTTAAACCTAAAACCAATTAACCCAATGAACATAGGAGTGTCTAATAAAATGAACTCGGGTAGGATTTATAGGGAGCTACCGCAAGGATTTAGGAAACATCCTAAAATCGCAACTTTGCCCTTATAACTCTTAGTCTGTAACAACAAGGAAGTGTCGGGGCGAATATGTGTGTGATGTGAATTCCTATGTTGATTGTTGAGAATGATGTGAAGTGGAGATGGAATATGAGCATGAATATGATGGTATTATGTAAAGCATGTACGGAATGAGATATGTGTGAACGATGGTGATTATGGAATAAGAATGTGTTTACTATTGGAAAACATGTTATCTATGAGTTGCGTATGGTTACGTGAAGCATGTATAAGATGCATACGAATTGAAAGAATGTGATATAAGCATGAGACGTACGATATAGTAGTACTATATGTTATATGTATGTATAAGTATGGTTATGTGTTGTGTTGTGTTGTGTTGGGAGACATATTTTGCATGACTCACCAAGTGGGGCATGCGACTCGAGCGAGTAGAGGTTACTCGACCAAGTACCCTTGGCACTCGACGGGGTGTTGGGGTCTGATATGTTTATGGAATGCTGTATTTTGTGACTCGACCGAGTGTGTGTAACTCGACCGAGTGCCATTTTGGACTCGATCAAATAAAATTTCATGTATATTTTATGTTGAGATAATAGGAATATGTAAGTGATTGTCAGATATGGTCTTATATGTGTTATAAAGTATGTTGAAGGGTGGTAATTTGTTTGGTAACAAAAATATGAATTGTATGAAGTTCGATTTTGGAAGGTCTGTCTTTAAACTGTCGTAACTTGAGTTCTAGAAACGATATTGATGTAATTCCAAGTGGAGGTGTTATCTTGTCCTGTTACGGTTCTAACGGTAGGTCATGAGCCGAAATTGACTTATAATTGAGGGGGATATGTCCGTTTTACGAAAGCTGGTCATTGCTGAGAAATCCGTCGCACTCGACCGAGTGCATTAGGGTACTCGACCGAGTGCACTTTGCACTCGACCGAGTGCAATTTACACTCAACTGAGTGTCTTAAATTTTTACTTATGGATGTTTACAGGAGCGTGTACTCGACCGAGTAAAGTGTGTACTCGACCGAGTATCTCGCATTCGACCGAGTGTGTTGCACTTGACCGCGTGGCTTTGCCACTGCGAGTGAATTGTGAAATTGTTATGTCAATGTATTGTTGTGTTAAGTTATGTACTAAGTTGTTCCATATTTTGAATATATGTAAGGAAGTATCTTCTTGGGGAGTTGATATATGATTATTTTAGACCGTTTCCACTCTTTATTTTCTTATGTTTCGGCGTATTTAGTTTTGTTTAGCGTCGGTTTTATCGCATTTTAGCCCTCATCCCGCGTACTCTCATACTATTTAATTTCGTCTCAATTCATAGGAAATATGTCAAGACAAAGACGAGACGGGATGAGAACCAAGAAACCGTCACAAAACTAAACACAAAGAAGAAGAGAAGAAAGAGGAAGGACGAAAATGGGTGCCAGCCGGTAGGTGGCACCGGCAGCCGGCCCACCGGCTTGGCCACCCAACCCCTCCAACTGGCGAGAAAAAAGAAGGAACCATGGCAGAGAGCCCCAGCCGGTCAGACCCACCGGCAGCCGGCCGGACCGGCTGGATAGGCACCTTGAATGAGCTTCGCAGGAAAAGACGGGGAGAAGAAAGAGAGGCGCCAGCCGGCCAGGACCACCGGCAGCCGGTCCGACCGGCTGGGAACACCACGTGAAGAGAGGAAGGGAAAGGAAGACGGAGGAAGGTCAGAGGGAGCCAGCCGGTCCAGGCCACCGGCGGCCGGCCGGCCGGCTGAGCCTCCCTTTGTCCGCAAATATGATTTTTTTCTTTCTTTTCTTCTTTTGACCCCCTAATCCTACCAACCTATAAATACCCCTCTCCTAATTCACCCTAGACATACAACCCTAGACACAAGAACCCTAGTAATTAATAAGGAATATCTCCCTAATTAGTATTCTAATCTCTCTTAATTAGTGATAATTACTCAATTTCCTAGTTAGTTATTGTTAGATTTAGTCTTTCTCTTAGTTACTAGTGAAGATTTGAGTTGTAATTTGAAGACAAGAGGAGACTCTTATTTGATTATTAATCCAAGTTTCAATCTTTCTTACAAGTTTGGTACAATTTCTCATCTTTATTTCATTAATTGTCTTCTAATTACTTGTTCTTGTTTATTTACTTAGTTTTCATGTTGAATATGCCTTCTCTTGTTCATTTCATATCAAAGTATCCATCTTTAATGTCTTCCTTCGTTAGTATGAGTGAGTAGTGTATAGCTAGGGTAAGATCGGGGATTTAATGTAAGTTTATGGGTCAATTATGGTAATTGGGCATAAAGATTAAGTCTTTTAGTAGTACACTCGTTTTGTGCACACAAGGTGTTTGTTGGAATGCTTGAATGAGTAATTTGGGTTTTTCCCATGTTTTATTACTAGTTTGAGTGAGAGCTTAGACTTGTATTGTTGTTGTGTGAGTGTTGGATGTTTAGGGGGAGGTTAGGGCGAGAACCAATCCAACCTTAGACTAGGGCTCGTCTCTCATCGAGAGGTGGAGGCTTGTCTTTTAATCCGTCTTACAAGGCAATTAACGGGCCTTGCTCCGTCCCTTCAACTCGCAACAAGGTATCCATGAGGTAGGATACCTTCTTGCAAGGCAAGTGGGGTCTTGCCAAAACTCCGATGCATTCTAGGCAATAAAGCACACAAAAACATATGAGAATGCATCAACAAAATCAAGTGGCAACATGCCTCATCCATGTGCCGGGATTCATCTAAAATGGAAAAATTTCAAGCATGCAAATTCCTATGTACTTACTAGTTTTACAAAGAACTAGGCCTAGAAAGATAGAAATGAATCACCTCTTTATTGTGTAAAACTAGTATATTCGTTCACGTTCACTAGAAAGCTTTGTCAAGGGTGATAAGGCGGGATGGAAAGTGAGGGCCCCATGGTGTTAGAAGACACTGTAGGATCGGAATTCCGCCTCTCACCTAAGTGAAAGGAAGGGTCGTCCCCTCTTAGCCATGTAACGTATGAGTAATCATCAAAAAGGTAAGGAAACGAGATGCTTGAGTTCTTATTTGATTTCTTTTTCTTCTTCTTTTTGTTTTTGTGATTTCTTTTTTTCTTTTTGTCTTTGATTTTTGCTTGATTTGGGTGCCTTTTGAGAGCAAGGTAGCCTAGCGAAAGGTGTGTGACGGAGACCAACAATAGACAAATCCTCGCCGTAGCGACATCGAGAGCGACCCCATATGTAGTGAGGGTACTCTAGAAGAGCCTAGAAGTCTCCATATGCACTCCCTAAGCTAGGACTAAGGCAAATATATGCAAAATTTCAAGCTTTTCTTTTCGATTATGTTTGAACTCAATTTTTGGACTTGTGATGGAAAAATTTCCTTTTTGTCAAATGTAGTGAAATGTGATGATTAGACAATTACATGGCCTCAAGAGTCACCTAGGAAAGCGTTCACCAAGGAATTATCACGCCGTGGGGGTGGTCAAGATGGTAAATGCAAGCCCTTGACTAGGCTATAGGAAACGGTGCGAAAATTATACTAAAAATACACATTAAAAGGTGGTTCAAAATCTATTTTAATAGGTAAAGTGCTAAGCAAAAAAAGTATCTACAAGGGCCTATCCAAGCTTGTTCATTTTCCAAATTAGGCATTTATAAAAGTTCTCCTAAATGCAACTATATGCCATGATCTAGAATTAAGCAACGTATATACAACCTAATGCAAATGCTCTAGTGAACTACGTGACAATTAATCTAATGAAACCCCCTAACAACACATAAGTCACACAACCACCAATTCATCAAAATCCACATCGCAATCATCAGCAATTCCTCCAAACTCCTCATGTGAAAAGAAGTAAAGAAATAAAGAAGGGGAAGGAATAAGAACGATTATACCATGGCGGTCTTCTTAATCCCTTCTATAAGTCTCTTAAGCGATGTGTAGCGGACCTATGTATGGAGGTTAGAAGAAGAAACAATGCATATATATACAAACTAAGATATAAACAAGCTAATTTTTAGGATTTTTCAAACTTTTTTCGATTTTTTTGGATTTTTGAATGATTTTAAATGCAAAATAAAACATGTTTTTGGGATTTTATTCAAATTATCAAAATAATTCCCCATCCCCGACATAGGAACATAAATTGTCCCTAATGTATGAAATGTGCTTATTGAAAGTAAAGAAAGACATGTTTTTGGATTTTTAAATGGTTTTCTAAAAGGAAAAGAACATGTTTTTGTGTTTTTTTTTAAATATTTGAAAAATAAAAACTTGTTTTTGGGTATTTGATTTTTGAGAAGTATTCACAATATAAACAATATATAGAAGAAGGTTAGTCATGCAAATGAACTAATTCTATATGAAATGCATGAACTAATCAATATTCCTAAAACTAAATGCAAAGTGATATTATACAAAGTGCATGATCTAAGTGAATGCAAGTTAAACTATATGCTAATCTAGAGTCTCGTTGCGGTGGTAATGTGCATAAATGCAATGCCACTCATGGGGGTACCTCCCACAAGAAAGTCCAGATAAAAAAGAAAACTAGGTGTGCCATATCGGAGTCTCGTCGCGGCGGTAATGTGCATAAATGCAATGCCCCTCATGGAGGTACCTACCACGGGAAAGTCCAAAAATGGCACCTAAAAGTGAAACTACGTGATGCATGAGAATTATCTAAATGCAATGAATGTTGTTTGTCAATTTGGATTTTCCAAGAAGGAGCAAAAGATTGGTGTCCGATGGGATGGACACCCGCCTCCAATGTTACCGAGGCCAACCAACACAACAAAAAACAATTTACAAGTTAAAGCTGTAATTCAAGTCAATCAAAGAGAGGAGAGAAGGAAACACGCACTAGAGGGGAGGGAGGGGGTAGATGCTAAACAAGCCACCTAGACACCACTCCAACTCTTCCTATCATCAAACAAAACACAAATCCTCCTCAAAAGGTCTCCATCTGATCCTTATTCCCATCCCACCAACACCACCACCCTCTTCCCGATCCCCGCGGTCTCCCCTGGTCTCCATGCCGCCTACCCCTCCCTGGACTCCAAGGTTGGGGAACAACAAATCACGTTGTGCCCAGCTTGGCAAAAAACCTTTCGGGTCAATGTACCCTTGGTTAGCCAGCAAGTAATAGTTGGGGTATGAGGCATAATAATTGTTCACCCGGTCTTCATGCATGTTCAAATGCATGTTTTGCATAAGACCGGTGAGGTAGTCACCTTGGGGGGGATATGGTAGGGTCGGGGTGAACATACCCCTGGTACTCAAAGGGGTAGGGGGGAATATTCACAAAGCTGGGTGGGGGGGTACGGTGCTTGCAGATGTGGTAAAGGAAAAGGGGGAACATGCAGGGTTACATGAGGTGCACTCTGACTCGGTGTAGGTCTGGGTCGGGGTCGAGGTTGCTGGGGAGACTCTCCCTCCTCCCTAGCGCAACTATAAGAGGCTCTACCACCTGCCATCGTCACCGGTAGCAGGTAGCTAGGTCGCCTATCTACGTAGTCGCTCTTAGGTGCGAAAGTCGGGAGTCTATGACAAGGTAGGTAAAAGGGGGTGGCATCCTTGATTACCCAAAGATATCCCTTAGCCCGGTCAATCCTAATCCAATTTGAGTGGATTAGGGAAGTCTCGTCTAGAAGTGTCCCCCCGGGTAAAGCCTCGTTCGCCCCATCACTATTGAAGTCGGGGTCAAAGTGCTTAGCCAAAAAAGTTACCAAACCCCCTATGACCACCGTCTGCTTACGAGCCACGATGGTCTTTCACAACTTTCTCCACCTCCTAAAAATTTCATGCATTAGGGGGAAGGTGAAGGTTTCCCTCGACCCTTGCACATTCAAGTGCGATTCTAAGAGGGTCAGGTCAAGCTGGGTCAGGTTGTTCGGCTCTTGCCGACAGAGGAAGGTGTCTGACACTAACCTGTGCCAAAAAGGGGGCATAGGGTGGTGAATTAAGAGGGCCGAATTCTGTCGGAAATCGGTCAAAACCCTCCCGGTCAAGGCCTCCCAAAGCGGCCCCAAATTATATCCCTTTGGCTCCTCGAAATCCCTTCTAGAAGGGAATCCTAACCCCAATATAGCAGCAAAGTCATCCATGGGGACGACATGCGAAGTGTTGGCAAGACGTAAACTAAAACAAGGTCTATTTTCAGCATTAACGCAACTATTTAAACTACTCAAAAATTCAAGCGTGAGACTCCGGTAAGAGAGCTCATGCATATAAAATAAAGTAGACATACCCGTAGCCGCGAAAAAAGTCTGCATCTGTTACGTCAAGCCTAAACCACGTATGACGTCGTGGCATAGAACGACGGTAGGCTCCATTTCCAAACCTTGTATCCCTTCAAAGGTTTGCCGATGAGCGTCCGTCTCAAAGACGACTTCCGGAAAATTCGGAAGTTGCTCAATGTCCAAGTCTTCATCCGGGTTTGGGTTGTTGGAACCGCTTCCCCTCCTTCTCTTTGTAGTCCTTGATACTGCTGCTTTGCCTCTCCCTTGTCCCACCATTGTTGTTCTAACACAAGCTTTTCCAAGAAGAAAAATTGCTAAAAAAATTATTCCTTAAAGAAGATTACAAACACTTGCAAAACCTTCAATTAACCCCAAAACTACTTTCTATTGAAGTAGAAAGCTTGAAAACTAACCCAAAAAAAAGATCCCCAAATTCGGATTTTTGAAACCCTAGGTTTGAAAATTGATTTTTTTTGATTTTTTTGGTGTTTATTAGGTGAAAGAATGGCTCTTTTTGTGTTAGTAATTGAAGAAGAAGAGTTTTTGTAGCAATTTGGGGAAGATTTGAGGTGATTTGATTGAGTTTTGAGGGAGATTTGGGTGTTTTAGTGAGATAAAAGGTTTTGGGATTGTGTTTGTGTGGTGAAGGAAGAAGATGAAGGAAGGAATAAGAAGGAAGAAAAGAAAGAAAAGAAATCACGGTTTAGAGTATTTCACTACCGTAAAATGGAAGTCCCGGGCGTGACTTGAGTTTCACGACCGTGAAACTTGTTTCACGACCGTGAAATAACAGGCAGAACAAGGTTAAGGTTTCAACGATACTTCACGACCGTGAAATGACTTTCACGACCGTGAAACAACCGTGAGATGACTTTCACGGTCGTGAAGTGCTTTTCTCGTGGTTTCACTTCCTTTGCTTCACTTGTCACGGGCGTGAAGCTCATTTCAGGACCGTGACTCGACTATTTTCGAGCCTTTGAACCAAAATTCTTCACTCTTGTTCAATTTCTCGCTTCTTTATTACCATTCCTCCATATCTCCTTCAATTCATCTTACAAAACAAGCACACACCACATTAAATCCCTCCCTCACACTCTCATTGACAAAAATTGCACCAAAATTTAAGAAATTAAATAACAATGGGAAATTGATTTAATTAATGATTCAGTTGGCACAAACTCAACCTCATTATCGTCAATTCAACCAATTTCCATGCAAACTAATATATACTAAGCATTAGTAAATGAGTTAGAAATATATACAAAAATTGGTGGTTATTGAGGAACTCCAAAAGTAGCGTTTTGAATCATGCTTCAATTTCCTTCTAGCTCTAGCATCTAGCTCCTCCGGAATGAACCCACTCACAATAAAATTTGCCAAGTCCGCAAACCACGGTGATTTTCCACTAACCATCATCAAGCTATCTTCTCTTAGCCACTCATTAATTGGGCCACTCTCATCTTCAACCCATGATCTTCGGTAGTCAACCTAGATAAGTGGTCGGCAACAACATTTTTCGCACCCGCCTTGTCTCTAATCTCCAAGTCGAACTCTTGAAGTAATAGAACCCACCTCAAAAGTCTTGGTTTTGCATCTTTCTTCACCAACAATTGTCTCAAGGCGGTGTGATCCGAGTAAACCACTACCTTAGAACCAACAAAGTATTGCCGAAACTTCTCCACGGCATGCACAATGGCTAACATTTCTTTCTCCGTTGTCAAGTAATTAACTTGAGTTTGATCTAGAGTCTTGCTTGTGTAGTATATGACATGATGCCTCTTGTCCACGACTTGCCCAAGTACCGCCTAACCGCATAATCGGATGCGTCACACATAACTTCAAAGGGAAGGCTCCAATCCGGTGAGCGGATTATGGGAGCCGTCACAAGGGCCTCTTTCAACCTTACAAAAAGCACTCAAGCAAGATTCATCAAATACAAACGGGGTGTCCTTGAGAAAAAAAGAAGTCAAAGGCTTGGTAATTTTGGAGAAATATTTGATGAAACGTCGGTAAAAGCCCGCATGGCCTAGAAAGCTCCTCACTTCCTTCACATTTGTAGGGGGTGACAAGTTTTCAATCACCGAAACCTTAGCCTTATCAATTTCTATTCCTCTCTTAGACACGATGTGACCAAGCATTACCCCCTCCTCCACCATAAAGTGGCATTTTTCCCAATTTAGGACGAGGTTGTGCTCCTCACATCTTTTCAAGACATTAGACAAGTTCAATAAACCAAGATCAAATTAGTCTCCATGGACACTAAAATCGTCCATGAAGACCTCCATACTTTTCTCAAGAAAATCGGTAAAAATCGCCGTCATGCATCTTTGAAATGTCCCCGGAGCATTACAAAGCCCAAAGGGCATCCTCTTATAAGCATACACTCCAATGGGGCAAGTGAAGGTGGTCTTTTCTTGGTCTTCCGGGTGTATGGGTATTTGGAAAAACCCGGAATAACCATCAAGGAATGAGTAGTAGGAATGCCCGGCTAGTCTTTCGAGCATTTGGTTTATAAAGGGGATGGGGTAGTGGTCTTTGAGGGTGGCGGCATTTAATTTGTGATAATCAATGCACATCCGCCACCCGGTCAGGGGCCTAGAAGCGAGGAGAGTCCCATCCTCTTTTTCCACCATAGTCACCCCTCATTTCTTGGGTACTACATGCACGAGACTCACCCACGAACTATCGGTGATTTGGTAAATAATGCCGGCCTCAAGCAATTTCATGACCTCATTTTTCACTACCTCCGTCATCTTAGGGTTCAACCTACGTAGCCCATCCACTTTAGGCTTACTACCCTCCTCCAAGACTATTCGATGCATGCAAAGATTAGGACTTAAGCCTTTGATATCGTCAATGCTATATCCAAGTGAGCCCCTATGAGTTTTCAAGACTTTCAATAATTCAAATTCTTGATGCTCACTCAAATTAGAATTGATAATAACGGGATAAGTCTCTCCCTCACCTAAAAAGGAGTACTTAAGTGAGGGAGGTAAAGGTTTGAGTTGTACTTTTGGAGGGAGAAGGCCCTCCACCTTCTTCAAGAGCTCATCATCGATCTCATGGTCATATCTCATTTCCTCATCATGAAGTGCCACTTGTAGAGTTTCTTCTTCACGTTTCTCTTCTTCATGTACCTTTTCAACCACTTCTTCTATGACTTCTATGGAGCAAGCTTTATGAAACATTGGTCCCTTCACTAAATGAGGAAGATTAAATTCAAGGGTTTCGTTCCCCACCCTAAAGGTTAGCCGTCCTTCCCTTACATCAATGAGGACTCCTCCGGTAGCCAAAAAGGGCCTACCGAGTGAAAGTCCATAGACCTTAATTAGACTCCTCTAATTATTTACTAAATTACTTATTAATTTAGTTTATAATGATCTATGTAACATGCATGCAAATATAAAGACATTTATATAAGAGAAGAAATTTCCTCACATTGATATGGAAAATATAAGGGCACAACAAGAACTCCTTCTTGTTGTTCTTGAGCTACAAATATGGATGAACACAAATAATCTCCAAAGTAGAAGATCTCCTCTAAGTTGCACCAAGATAAACCCAAATAATCTACTCTTATTATTAACTAGATAATAAGATAGATAATATACTACTAATATTAGACTATATTACTACACTAGTAATACTTAAGAAATATTAGTATATGAGAGTTTTTAGTGAGATGAAGAATTTTAGAGAGAAGTGTAAAATTTGCACAAAATGAAGTAGTAGAAAAATGAACAACAATTTCTCATTATAAAGCCAATTTGGCCGGACCACTTTGTCCAAAAAGGACTCTTATTTTGTTTAATTTGATCACATGTATTAGAGTGGAGTGTTGTAGTATAAGTGATGATTATTTCTACTTGATATGTCACTTTCAATTGGTAAGTAAAGTGTGTTAATAAGAACAACAATCATCACCATGTAACTAGCAACATAACCGGCCATTATGGCCTAGTTTGGTCCATTTTGATTTTTGATATTTGTCTCACAAATACTTATTGATCATATGGTTAATTATCTTGTATAATTAAGTGTTAATTTGATCATATAACAATTATATGACTCAATTAAATAAATAATATGTACTTAACATTTTAAGTAATATTTTACCATTATATCAATATATAATGGGTCCCACAATGCTTAGTTAATTTATTTTACAACTCCTTGTAAATCTAATTAACTAATTACCTCTATCTCAAAACCTCAACTAATTTAGTAATTTAACGATTAATTACTAAGTTAAATCTTATTTAATCGTATTAAAATAAGATATAAATTTATTTAGTCAATTATCGCATAATTGAAAAATAAGTTTAATCGAATTTGAGTTCTTAACTCAATTTCTAATAATTAACTCTCGTACATATCGAATATATGTAATGTACTAATTAACTGTATCGTATACAAATAATTAGTTACTATTTGGATTTCATCATTTAGGTGTGACCGAAAGGGATCAGTTGATCACCGCCGTCAAACGACAATAACGTCAAACTCTAGTCAGCCAACCGTTATTGATTTACGTTAATCAACTGACTAATCATATATATAGTCAATAAATATCCCACTTATATTCCTTAATAAGATTTATTATGTGGCGCACTATTGTGGAGGACACCTACTCCAACAATCTCCCACTTGTCTGACACAAGTGTGCGTCACCGATTCTCTTGTCTTTTTATCACATCTCCCACTCAACGCAAGGTGTCTTTCAGGTCGCACTTGCGATTGACAATATCTCGAGTGGTTTTCTCGATAGGGAGAGTAACTGTCTGACCGGAAAATCTACCATAGATCTCTTTCCGAGCGTGGCCACGCATTTACAGTAACTACTCCTCGAGTGGCCTAAAGATGTTTTTACCCAACGTGGGTGGACAATTCCTGTTGATCCATCTACTCTGTATGATGCAGATCACCATGATCCAGAAGAAGTCCATCGGCCTCCTTTTACGGCACGACCTAGAACATCAACCAAAACAAATCGGAAACTGCACCGACTCAGATAGACGGTCGCCAGTCAAAAGAATCGACTTATAGAAATAAGATAGAAGACCCTGCCACGACCAGGCATCAAATAATTGATTTAAGGGTCTCTACAATGTCACTGTCCGACAGAGTGTCATACAGTCTGTCTATGTAAACGACCAATCATCTCCATGACCCCATGGTGCTGAACCAACCATCGATCGACTTACAATCTAGTCATTTCGAGACGTCACCTCATTGAGTGACTAGGAACAAAATACTAAGTTCGTCCTATTCACTTGAATAGGGTCCAACATCTGAGTCTTCGATAAACAAAGTTGGAAATTTAGCAGACAAATAAAAGAGTTTAAAATAAAACTCTAATCAATCATGCCATTATCAGATATGAACTAATTAATACAACATTCAATTTTCATATTAACCTACTAAATGAGAATGAAGTTCTGGCACACGTCTCAATCCCATTGTGACGACATGACCATCATGCTTACCCTTTGATAAAGGCTTGGTTAAAGGATCAGCAATGTTGTCATCTGTCCCAACCTTACAAATGTCAATTTCCTTTCTGTCCACGTAATCTCTAATTACATGATATTTCCTAAGTACATGTCTAGACTTGTGACTAGACTTGGGCTCTTTTGCCTGAAAAATAGCCCCACTGTTATCACAATAAATTGTGATAGGATCTTTGGCAGTAGGGACTACTAATAGTCCTTCCAAAAATTGCCGAATCCACACAGCTTCCTTTGCAGCTTCAGACGCTGCAAGGTACTCTGCTTCTGTTGTAGAATCCGCTGTAACGCTTTGCTTGAAACTCTTCCAGCAAACCGCTCCTCCATTCATCATATAAACGTAGCCGGATTGGGATTTCATATCATCCCGATCTGTTTGGAAACTGGCATCTGTGTAACACTTTACACGTAACTCAGTCTCGCCTCCAAACACTAAGAACGAATCCTTGGTCCTTCTTAAGTACTTAAGGATGTTCTTTACGGCTATCCAGTGACTCTCACCTGGATTTCCTTGGTAACGACTTGTCATTCTCAAAGCATATGCAACGTCGGGACGAGTGCACATCATAGCATACATGATTGATCCAACAGCTGATGCGTAAGGGATCAATTTCATGCGTTCAATCTCCTCGGGTTTCGTAGGGCACTCTGACTTGCTCAAAGTGATCCCACTTCCCATAGGAATAAATCCTCTCTTAGAGTCTTTCATGTTGAACCGATCAAGAATCTTCTCAATATAAGTCATCTTGACTTAATGCTAGTATACTTTAGATTATCCCTATAATCCGGATACCTAATGCGTTGGGCCTCTCCCTAGGTTTCATTTGGAATGTATTCCTAGCCGCTCCTTTACATAATGAGACATTGGATATCATTCCCAATGAGTAGTATGTCCATCTACATACAAGACTAGAAAAGTTACTTACTCCCACTAAAAGTCATGTAACATGGGTCCTCACACTTTCGAGTGAAACCATTTTGTTTAATTACATGACGAACGATGATTCCAACTCCCTGGATGCTTTGCTAAACCAGCGATGGATCTCTTAAAGTTTTGCATACCTTCTTAGGGTTAGCTGATCCACAAAACCTCAGGTTGTGTCATGTAAACACTTCCTCTCTAGCAATCCCATTCAAGAAGGCGTTTTTGACATCCATTTGCCAAAAATCTCATAATTATGAATGCGCAAACCGCAAAGTAAATCCTTATGGATCGAAGCATGCGACTGGGCGGAAGGTTTCGTCATAGTGCAACCATGAACGTGGGTGAAACCCGTTTGCCACCAATCTAGCTTTATAAACATGCATTAAATGTTTGTCTATGCACTTTTGATCTTATAGATCCACTTACACTGAAGAGGTCGTACCTCTTTAGGTAAATCAACCAAGTCCCATACTTGATTGTCGTACATAGAATCCATTTCGGATTGCATGGCTCCTAGCCATAACTTTGAGTCGGGACTAGAAATGGCTGCTTTGTAGGTAGTAGGTTCGTTATTTTCAAAAAGTAACACATTATAGTCATCACCTTCCTCTATAATACCAAGGTATCTATCAGGTGGATGACTAGTTCTGCTTGACCTCCTTGGTTCCGAAGGAATAATGACCGTACCAGACGAAGAGGGAACGTTTTCCTCGTTGTCGTCCTTTTCGGTTTGTGGCTCTTGGACTTCATCAAGTTCAAATTCTCTCCCACTCTGTCTTTTAGAAATAAAATCATTTTCTAAAAAGACTGCATCACGAGACACAAACACTTTGTCCTCGTGTTTATTGTAGAAGTAATAAGCACGTGATTCCTTTGGATATCCTACAAACAGACATTTTTCAGATTTGGGTGCGAGTTTATCGTCAGACTTATTCTTAACAAAAGCCTCGCATCCCCAAATTCTCATAAACGACAAATAAGGGACTTTCCCTGTCCATATCTCATATGGAGTCTTGTTTGTCGCTTTAGTCGGGCTTCGATTTAGTGAAAATATTGCAGATAAGATAGCAAAACCCCAAAAATAATCAGGAAGCTCTGTTAGACTCATCATAGATCGAACCATATCTAATAAAGTTTGATTTCTCCTTTCGGATACACAGTTTAATTGAGGTGTTCCAGGAGGAGTCCATTGTGATACTATACCACAATCTTTCAGGTGTGAATCAAATTCATGGTTCAAGTATTCACCACCACGATCGGATCGTAGGGTTTTAATCTTTTTATTCAATTGGTTTCTACTTCATTTTGAAATTCTTTGAATTTTTCAAAAGCATCACTTTTATGCCTCATCAAGTAGACATATCCATATCTACTCAAGTCGTCTGTAAAAGTAATGAAGTAGTGATAACCACCTCTAGCTTGGATAGTCATTGGACCACATACATCCGTATGTATAAGTCCTAATACTTCACTTGCTCGTGTCCCTTTTCCCGTAAAAGGAGCACGAGTCATCTTGCCTAGAAGACAAGATTCGCATACGCCATAAGATTCGTAATCGCATGGTTTGAGTACTTTAGATGAAACAAGTCTCTTTATGCGTCGTTCGTTTATGTGCCCTAAACGACAATGCCAAAGGTATGATTGATTAGGTTCACCTGTTTTGAGCTTCTTGTTTGCTACATGATAGACCTCTTTTGCAATATCTAAAACATAAATACCTCCAATAGAAATGGCCTCGCCATAAACCATTTCATTAAGTGAAAAAGTACAACAGTTGTTCTTAAGGCAAAATGAAAATCCTTCCATGTCTAACACGGAAATGGAGATAATGTTCTTGGTAAGAGTTGGTACATAATAGCAATTATTTAAATACAACTCTAAACCATTAGGCAAAAAAAGAACGTAGGTGCCCACGGAAACTGCTGCTACCTTAGCTCCATTTCCCATGCGCAGGTCCACGTCACCCTTGGCTAGTGCTTGCGCGTCCCTCAGCCCCTGTACATGATTACAAAGGTGAGAACCACAACCGGTATCAAATACCTAATAAGAGGTACTAGCAAAGTTAATATCTATCATATATAGCGATTAAAGAATTTTACCTGACGTTGTCACACAACCGTCTTTCTTGTCTTTCAAGTACTTGGGGCAATTGCGTTTCCAATGCCCTTTGCCATTACAATAATAGCAATCCGCCTCCGCGTGTTTGTTGACCTTGGGCTTGGCCTTGTAAAAGACCTTGCCCTTTCCCTTGCCGGATTTCTTGAAAAGAGTCTTCCCCTTTCCCTTGTCCTTCCTTACCCCAAGGTTCATGTTCTTCATTTTCATGGAAAGAACATCCTTGGGTTCACTCCCACTAGCCTCCATGTCCCTCTCAGCTTGGGTGAGGAGTGCATGGAGTTCATGGAAACTCTTGTCCATGCCATTCATTTTATAGTTCACCCTAAATTGGGTGAACTTAGGTGAGAGTGAATGAAGGATCTTACCCACCACCAAATTCTTCGGAATTTTGCACCCTAAACGCTCTAAGGTGTCCGCGTGCTCAACCATTTTGAGCACGTGTGGGCCAACTTTTTGGCCCCTTGAAGCGTGTGTCAAAGATTCCGTAATCGCCTCATAATTAAGAATTTGAGGGGCTTGCGAAAACATCGAAGTGATCCTCGTGAATATCTCATATGCATTGAGAGAAATCAATTGGAGTTTGAGTTTGGGTGAGATTGACCAAATCAAGACATTCTTGACGTCATTAGCAACCTTCAAATAAAGGTCATATTCGGCTTGAACCACCGCGGACGATCTTGGCGCGGGTTCGGTGGGGGGCTCTTTAACCAAGTAGCGAAGCACGCTATCGGATAACGCGGCGCTCTTGATGGTTGACTCCCATTCAACGAAGTTACTTCCGTCATCCTTTAGGACACACTTGTCCATGACGGACCTCAACCATGAGTCTCTACCCAAGGTTGCAACGTTTGATGATGTTGACATTATGCAAATATGGTAACTACAACAAAAAGAAATATATAAACATTTATTGTTAATTTACTTGAAAAACATTTTAACAAGTTTAGCATTCATATAATGACCTCTCACTAAATTATATAAATGATTCCAAGACCCATTTTTAAATAAAAAAGTCATCGCATGCTACCTTTATCTAGAAATGGTAATTCATTACTTGACTAATTCTACCCTTAGAACTCTTGGTTGACGGATTTCAACTAAATCCATCTCCTAGTCCCAAGATAACGCTTATCTCGTTGAGTTCAATCCAATTTTAGCTTGTGATCGTATCACATACTTACCCGATGCTAAAAAGGGGACCCACTAGGCGTGGTATCCACCTATAAACGGGATTCCCATAGGTGTTAGTATTGGTAAGGCTAAGCATCAAATTTTTTTTTTTTTTTTTAAATATGTGAGAGATCTTGTCAATTTAGTTATTTATTCCCTATAAGTGAACTAAGTCGGTGAATTGTGAATAACGTTGAATTGACAATAACGGTAAATATAATGCATGTGTGACGATTTTGGCATGAGCGGAAATAAAGCAAGCAACCAAGCAACAATAAAATCCTAGTATGGCCACCTAGCTAATTCAAAATTAACTAGATAGTTACAAATTCGGAAACCAACTCCTTGGTCCCTTGCCTCTTCACTTGGAACACCTTCGAAAATGGCACCGTCTTGAGGGAGTCACCGGTCTTCATAAAAATAATTACAAATATACAAATTTCTATTATACATTTATTCTATGATATAAAATTATTAAATTATACAAACCGGCGATACGAGATCGCAATAAAATTTCAACCAAACCGTTATTCCCTTACATTACGGGTAATAACGATTAAAAATAACTAGGCCATACTAGGTACAAAATTTGCATAAATTATTAAATAAATGACATTCATTCATTCAACCATACATAAAATAAATTGCTGCAAAATTCATGCCAAGATCGCCCTAAACACATTCATGCTCATTGTAGCTCGATTTTACGGGATTTATTGATTTTTAACCATTAAAAATCAATATCAACATTTAAATCACATTTAAATTCAAACTAATTACCTAAACTGATTTAGAACTCAAAATTAGTCACTACCAATTTTGTTGGTCATTAATTAGATTGATTTGATTTTATTTGCTAAATATTACGGTTTAATCATAACAATTATGAAATAAAACCAAAATAAAATATAAACATCAGAAAATTTGAAAGAAAAAATTTTGTACATTCTGGAAAAATTCCAGGAACTATAAAAATAAAAAACATCTGCTCAAAAATTTAAATTAATTTTATGAACAATTAGCTTTTTATTTAATGGTTTTATCAAATAAAAACATTAGATATAGTAAAACAGTGAAAAAAATTATGAAATTTCACCAAGAGTATCAACATCAGAATTTAAAATGTAAAAAAAAATTTTAAGACCAGAAATGGACGTTTCAATTTTATGAACATTATAATCTCATATTATCGACTTTTATCGTATAAAAATCAATGAACATGCAATACATAATTAAAAGTCACGAAATTTTACATAAAATATGTATGAAATGCATGTGAGATCATATTAAAATTTCATGGCCAGAATCAACATGCAACTATTTTTAGTTAACTTTTAACTCATAAAATGCTTGTTAACTCGGTTTAAACGCCAAAAATCAAAATAAATAGCAAATTAATCCCTAAAATCACGAAATTTGACCACAAACATTTTGAGATCAGTAGGTATACATGCACCAAAACATTTTGTCAGAATCGTATTTTAACTCAAAATTTTTGATTTCTTAGTTATCTTATAACTTTAATAAAAATGTCCAAAATGAACATGCATGCTACAAGCTAGCTCTGATACCAATTGAAAGTCCATAGACCTTAATTAGACTCCTCTAATTAGTTGCTAAATTACTTGTTAATTTAGTATTTAATGATCTATTTAACATGCATGCAAATATAAAGACATTTATATAAGAGAAGAAATTTCCTCACATTGATATGGAAAATATAAGGGCACAACAAGAACTCCTTCTTGTTGTTCTTGAGCTACAAATATGGATGAACACAAACAATCTCCAAAGTAGAAGATCTTCTCTAAGTTGCACCAAGATAAACCCAAATAATCTACCCTTATTATTAACTAGATAATAAGATAGATATTATACTACTAATATTATGACTATATTACTACACTAGTAATACTTAGTAAATATTAGTTTTTGAGAGTTTTTAGTGAGAGGAAGGATTTTAGAGAGAAGTGTAAAATTGCACAAAATGAAGTAGTTGAAAAATGAACACAATTGCTCATTTTAAAGCCAATATGGCCGGACCACATTGTCCAAAAAGGACTCTTATTTTGTTTAATTTGATCACATGCATTAGAGTGGAGTGTTGTAGAACAAGTGATGATTATATTCTACTTGTTATGTCACTTTCAATTAGTAACTAAAGAGTGTAAACAAGAGCAAAAATCATCACCATGTAACTACATCATAACCGGCCATGTTGGCCTAGTTGGATCCATTTTGATTTTTGATATTTGTCTCACAAATACTTATTGATCATATGGTTAATTATCTTGTATAATTAAGTGTTAATTTTATCATATAACAATTATATGACTCAATTAAATAAATAATATGTACTTAACATTTTAAGTAATATTTCACCATTATATCAATATATAATGGGTCCCACAATGCTTAGTTAATTTATTTTACAACTCTTTGTAAATATAATTAACTAATTACCTCTATCTAAAAATCTCAACTAATTTAGTAATTTAACGATTAATTACTAAGTTAAATATTATTTAATCGTATTAAAATAAGATATAAATTTATTAGTCAATTATCGCATAATTGAAATATAAGTTTAATCGAATTTGAGTTCTTAACTCAATTTCTAACAATTAACTCTCGTACATATCGAATATATGTAATGTACTAATTAACTGTATCGTATCCAAATAATTAGTTACTATTTGGATTTCATCCTTTAGGTGTGACCGAAAGGGATCAGTTGATCACCGCCGTCAAACGACAATAACGTCAAACTCTAGTCAGCCAACCGTTATTGATTTACGTTAATCAACTGACTAATCATATATATAGTAAATAAATATCCCAATTATATTCCATAATAAGATTTATTATGTGGCGCACTATTGTGGAGGACACCTATTCCAACATAATGCCCGACCTCTTCTCCACGAAACCCTAATACTATAAATAGATGCTCTAGCCCCTCATATCATATCATCTCATCTCACACAATCTCTTCACACAACATCTCTTCTCTTCTTACATTTCTCTTTAGTTTAGTTCTTCTTCTTTCTTAGTTTAGTTTAGTTTTAGTTTTCTCTAGTTTAGTTTAGTCTAGTTCTAAGTTTTCTTCAATTGTAGTTGTTCTAGTTGTAATTGGAATTCAAGTTTCCGGGTTTGCATTTCCTATTCAAGTTCTTATTCCATTTCAATCTTTGCTCATCCTTTTTCGGTAATCTTTATTCTCGTCTTTACATTATAGTTTCATTTTCTTTTAGTATTTCCTTTATCATGTTTATCATTCTTAGTTTTATAATCTTAGTTTCCTTTTCATTGTTAATCATGCATAAGTAGTCACCCTTCTAGGGTGTAGGATAGCCATGTTAGATTAATTAAAAGATGATAATTGGATAAAAGAAATTGTGCCTTTAAAACGTTGTGTCTATGCATGTTTGGATTGTAACGATAGTTATCGATTTTTGGCCAAAATCATTTGACTAGTATGGAATTCTTTTCCAAGGTAGACATACGAGAATTGAATAGACAAAGCATGACATGGTAGATTAAGACCTAGTAAATCGCATAAAAAGCCTGCTAGACCATCTGATCTATGATTGTAATGAACACATCATTCTTACGAACTCACAATGAATTATTTGCATATCCTAAAATCCAATTTCATCAATATGTTAATCTACATGTGTGAACCTACTTCCCTAGATTCTTTTCTTTATTGCATTGTTATTATTTAGTAATTAGTGACAAACATTTGCCAATCGTCCAAGGTAGAGTTCTAACCACAACTATTCACAAGTATCTCCCGTCTCCCCGAGATCGACCCCTTACTTCCCTAATTACATTAATTTGTTGTTAGCCTAGTCTGGGTTATTTATCTTTGATTAGGGTACGCGACAACCCTGTCAATTGCACACACCAATTTTAATCAACCATAATCCAATTTAATTCATATTATCGGGTATAACATAGAATTAAATTCAACATTATTTTAAACCTTTTTAAAATAATAGGGTATCTATTATTGTGAACTTTTTCACAACAACAAAACAACATACATTATCTTTATAATGCAATAAACAAAAAAATTAAAAATTAAAAAAAATAGAAAAATTCACTATTCACTATTTACGATGAACAGTACTCGTGAACAGTAGCAGGTACAAAAATTTTTATTTTTTTTTTCGGTTTTAAAAACAAAACAAACACAAATTAATCTTTTTAATTTGATCATGCTAATAAAACTAGATCGGTACAAACATTCAACATCTAATCATTATTAAACATTGATACAAACTAGATGATTCAAATTAACCTTTTAAAATGACTATCTAAATCATGATTAATCGATTATCAAAATACTCAACTAATCATAATTGTTTTAAATATTCATATCGAAAAATTTAGCACAATGAATGTTCTTTAACATCCAAAACAAATTTCTTTTACATTTCAATTTTATCCTCATTAAATCAAAATATCAACTAATTCATTATATTATTATCTTAACAATTTAAAACAACAATTATAATGAATCAAAAAGGAAAAACAAGGCAAAAAAAAAAATTTCTTCACGGCTGAACAGTGCCGTGAACAGTACCAAATTTTTTTTTCCCTGACCGTGAACAGTACCAAAAAAAAAAAACAAAGCCTAATTTTTTTTTTCTTCTTTTAGCCGAAACAAAAACAAAACAAAAATTTCTAATCTTATATTTCATCAAATATGAAAACATATAAAATAATTTCATAGCCAATTGCTCTGATACCACTTGTGGAAAATATCGGTATACTTCCCTTTAAAAATTTCGGATTATAATGAAATTATAACTATATGAATTTCTAGTCATAAATGAAACTGCATAATATAAACAAGAGATTAAGAAATAACCTTTGGTCCTAGTAAAAGGCCTAAGAACAAATAACAAAGTAGGTATTCTCCTAATCGTTACAATCAAGATGGTTCAAGAAATGCCTTCGTCGTGCTAGAACGAATACCCAAAAATTACTTCTAATTTGTGTGTATATTGATGATGAATATGAAGATGAATAAGAGAGTTAAAAATCAGAATTTTCTTCTCTTCTTCACTTGTGTGTGCCGTGAGATTAGAGTCCTTAGGGTTTTTTTTTTTCTCCTTTTAATCTCACATGTGCCGTGAGATTGCTAGAGGAAAGCCTCAAAAATCAAAACCCTAGTTTCCTTATTTATCTCAACCTATAGTAGGTAGTTAGCATATAATTTAATATGTACATTATGTAATATGTATTCTAATTATTACTAGTAATGGACCGTCACTTATACCGAGTAATGCCGGACCAATACACTATAATAATATCGTGAAATCATATATGTCAACTTAAATATAACAGTTTACATTTAGTTTAGACCAACATTATATACATTGATTAAATATAACATTTTATATTCAATCACCAGCTAACATTATTTAATCGTTATTAAATAATCGTATCATCATCACATTTGACTAACCTTTTAGTCAAATAAATCGACTAACCTTTTTGTCATTTAATAAGGCATCAATATGATTATTTTCTCAAATAACCACATCTCTCAAACACATCCTTTAGGTGTGACTTTTAGGGATCAGTTGATCACCGCCATCTGTATGACAATAACGTCAAACTTATCTAGCAAGCCAACCGTTATCGATAAACGTTAATCAACTGATTATAATACAAAGTATACCCTGTGAACCTTAGCTGTTATCACACTAACTGTGGAGGACACTAGCTCCAACAATAGTCTGGTGTTAGAAGCTGAGAAAGTCAGAAATGGTAGGCTGAATCGTCAAGGAGTGTTACATGACCATCCTGTTGATAATGAGTTGTCTGATCTAAGAAACAATATATCCTTTCCATTTATCACTGCTAAGAATTATTGTGACCAGCTTGAGTTGTTTGTAGATGCTTCGTGGTATAAAAACCTCTCCGCTGGTCTTGGCTTGGCTGGCTATCAAGAGGAAATCTGGTGAAGTGGTTTTACAGGGCAACCGTAGTTTTGCTGCTCAAAGTGCGGACCAAGCTGAAGCTCTGGCTATTCGGGATGGGTTAAATGCTGCATTGAAATATAAATTTGTTCATATCTCTCTTTTCTCTGATTGCCTGCAGGTGTTATCCCAGGTTCTTAAACTTAATCGGCCTCATCATAGAACGAAGATCATCATTGAATACATTTTTAATATGGTTCATAGTGTCCATTGTATTTCATTTTGTTACGTTCCTAGAAACTGCAATATGATAGCTCATAGATTAGCTAAAGGAGCTATCTGCTTGTAACTTTCACTCGCTTTCCAATTGTCAAAAAAAAAAAAAAAACTATTCAAACAGATAGTTTGTATGAGTAAGGCTGTTTCAGCCATAACTTTATGGGCCAGACTTAAGGTTATAAATGAATTAGCCATAACCTTAAGCTGCATTATAGTATACACAACTTTTACAATTTTACTTTTCATTTCTTCAAAATTGTTTTATATCTTTTAAAAGTAAAACTTGTTTATAGTAGCAGGGTATAAGGAATGATTAATTTGTGTGATTTATGTATAGTTTAATTAATCTTTCGCAAGTGGACGGACATGTCGTCGTAGTATTGGTAGCGTCGAACTCAAGGGACGATGATCTATGGCTCTAAGACGGGGATTATCGGTATTAGTTTAGTTCTAGCATGTGAAGGGGTCTTAATTAAGCTATAGAATAAGACAAGGCAAGCAACCGAATACTGGAAACTAATAAGCAGGTAAAGGATTCAAAATCAATAAAGGAAGCATTGAGGGGTTGCCAAAGTTAGTGTCATGAAAGCAATAAACAAATGAGTTGTAAAAGATTAACTGGTCTCAAGCATGGCAATGAGTCATTAAGGGGACGCTATCCCTCTTGGGCCCCACACCATTCCAAAACGATTGGCTGCAACAACCCTAGAATGCCTAACCTAGGCCAAACCTGACTCTCGTTATGAAGAGGCCTAAACCACTACCGAAAATCCTCCTTCTCTAACCCAAGTCTCCCCGTGATTAAGGTATTGGTAAATGGAAACGAATCTAGATGCCTCCTAGGTAAGTATCGATAATAAACCGATCGATCTAGGCAACTTAATCAACCCATTACATGCCCAAGACTAGATTAATGGGTATTAGCTCACATGAATAACATCACCCCAACACAAACCCCAACCCCCAACAAATATACTACTAACTAATCATCATTAAGACTAACACAATGGAATTAATGACATAAACAATGAAATAAACCATTCTATAATGCTAAAGACATACATTGGAAGAATAAATGATAAACTAACTAAGATAAACAAATACAAATGCTAAAGGTAAGAATTTTTCATCCAACAATGAACAACTAAGTCAAGACAAAGAGGAATTTTCAACATTCATTGATCACAAACATATATAAGAGGTGAGATTCAACTAATTAATGATTAATCCAACTAAAACAACATTAATGAAATGAAATAACATAAATAAAAGAGTGAGAAGGAAATCATACCAATAATTAACAAATGAAATGGAAATAGATTGATAGAAAGACGGAAATAGATGAAATATTCATACAAACCCAAACTAGATCTGAAATAATAATTTGAACTTTGATTAATAGATGATGAAACTATTAATTAAGGGGTTTTTCTATCTAATCAACCTCTAATAATATGGCCTAAGATTGGATTAATGTTCCACCTAAAAGATCTATTTATACAAAGCATGAGAGGGCGAAAATAAATAAAAAGCAAATATTGTGTAGCCCGTGGTTCTAGGCCGGTCGACCAGCCGAGACCACTTGGAAAGTGAGCTTGGGAGGTGGCTGGAAAGGATCGTAGCCGGTGGTCCACCCGCCAGTGGCGGCAACCGGCCAGAAACCCTTTGATTGTGGCTACTCATTTTTGAACTAATTTACACGAGGAAGGGAATTGGAGTGCTCGGGCCGACCACCAGGCGGCCAGTGGATTGGACAGAACCCACCAATGTATAAGTAGCCTTGTATTGGGGGTAGATTTGGTGGCCGATCGGCTGGTGGACAACCGTTGTGAAAGGCTTAGAGCCTGAAAGAAGGCTGATGCATACAGGTTTGCGCGAGAATGAAAGGCCTTTGGTGGTTCTCAGCCGGCCACTAGGTTGGTGACCACTAGGCTGGCTAGGGACCACCCTTCGAGATTGAATTGAAGTCGGGGACAAGGCCTATATCGAATCCAAGGAACCGTACCGCATGATCCCAAATGAATTAGACGAATTGAAGAAGCAGTTGGTGAATTTGTTGGATAAGGGTTTTGTGAATCCTCGTGTGTGTCCTTGGGGAGCACCGGTTATTTTGTCAATAATAAAGGTAGTAGTATGCGGTTGGGCATAGATTACCGTGAGCTTAATTGGGTGCCCGTGAAGATTAAGAATTATCTTTTGATCGAGTATAGATGATATCTTCGATCAGTTAAATATAGCGGGTGTGTTTTCAAAGATTTATCTTCGATTGGGTTATCACCAGTTGCGATTTCGAGAAGAAGATGTTCGCAAGACGGCATTTTGGATTCTATATGGCCATTACGAGTTCATCGTGGTGCCGTTTGGTCTTACCAATACTCCAGCAGTTTTCAGGGATCTCATGAATCGTGTCTTTAGTCCTTACTTCGATAAATCTGTGGTAGTTTTCATTGATGATATCCATGTGTATTCGGAGACTCGGGAGGAGTATGCGGAGCTCCTTCGGATTGTGTTGCAGACCTTTAGCAATAACCAATTGTTTGGTAAACTCTCCAAATATGGATTTTGGCTTGCAAAAGTTACATTTCACGGGCATGTGATGTCGAAGGATGGGGTGTCCGTAGATACTAGCAAGGTGGAGGCCGTTTAGGAGTGGGTAGCGCCAAAAATGTCGCCAAAACTAGAAGTTTACTTAGATTGGCGGGTTAGTACCGAAAATTTGTTAAACACTTCTCAAAGATTCAAGGCCATTGACTACATTTGTGGGGAAAGAAAATGTTTCAAATCGGACGAGGGGTGTAAGTCGGCGTTCTTACCTCTGAAGGAAAGATTGACCACGGGCTCGGTGCTTGCTCTACCAGATAGAATCGAACATTTTGAGGTCTACACCGATGCGTCAAAGTTTGGCCTTGGATATGTTGTACAACAAAGAGGGAGGGTAATTGCTAATGCTTCGCGTCAACTCAAGCTTTATGAAGAAAATTACGCTACCAATGATCTAGAACTCGAGGCGATGGTGTTTCCTTTGAAGATTTGGTGTCATTACTTGTATTGACCATCCTTCAAAGTATTATCAAATCAATAGAGTCTCAAGTATATTTTTACACAAAGGGAAATTAATATGTGTTAAAGGAGATGGATTGAGCTAATAGATTATTATGACACATAGAATATGTATTATGAAGGGAAAGCGAACGTTGTCGCCGATGCCTTGGCCCGGAAGTTGATGCATTTCCTATGTACGGCTTCATCCTTGATAAAGTTGAGAGAAGAGGTGATGAAGACGGGAATCTACATGATTAGAACATGATAAGGAATGAGCGACTTAATGATTGAACCGGAATTTTATGAAGAAATTCGAGTCAAGAAACTTCTCTATCCATGTATTCTGGGGTGGAAGAAAGATGTAGAGAAGGGGAAAGCATCGAAGTTCCAAATTCATGAAGATGGTAGTTTAAGGTTCGATGGGAAATGGTGAGTGCCTAATGATAATGAAGTGAAGGAGAAGATCTTGAAGGAAGCCCATTGCTCATCGTATTCCATTCACCCGGGGGTGACAAGCTCTACAAAGATTTGAAAAAAAACATTTTGGTGGTCGTGCATGAAGGAGAAGGTAGCGGAGTTCGTTGCAAGGTGTCTCACTTGTCAAAAGGTGAAGATAGAGCATTGAAGAGCGCAAGGGAAAATTCAATATTTAGATGTGCCGTTGTTGAAATGGTAATCAATATCAATAGTCTTTCTCGTTGGATTGCCTAAGACTGCAAGAGGGAACAATATGATTTGAGTTATCGTCAATCGATTTACTAAATCCACACACTTTGTGCCGATGAAAGATACATGGAGCAGGGTGGGATTAGCAAATGCATATCGTCGTCACATTTTAAAGCTTCATTGAGTGCCACAGGATATCGTTTCCGATCGTGATGCACGGTTTATTTCTATATTTTAGTAAGAGCTTCAAGATTTGTTGGGGACTCAACTAAATATGAGCACGACATTTCATTTGGCAATGGTTGGGGAGACGGAGCGGAATATCCCAACTCTAGAAGAACTTCTTCATACTTGTGAATTGGAGTTTGGCGGTTCACGAGAAGATAGACTTGATTTGATGGAGTTTTCATACAATAATAGCTTTCAAGCTAGCATTGAGATGGCTCCTTTTGAAGCGTCATAACAGAGGAAGTGTAAGAGTCCTATTTGTTGGGATGATATATCCGAGAAAGTCGAGCTGGGCCCGAAGATGATCCAAGAGATGGTTGAGCTAGTGAAGGTTATTTGTTTGAAGATGAAAGCCGCTCAAGACCGACAAAAGAGTTGTGCCGATCTTTGACGCCATGACATTGAGTTGGACGTGGGCAAAAAGGTTCTATTGAAGGTATCACATATGCGTAGGGTGATGAGATTTGGGAAGAGGGGCAAGCTTAGTCCTAAGTATATCGGTTTGTTCGAGATTTTGGCTTGTGTGGGTGAGGTGGTTTATCGTCTTGATCTTCCAATGGCATTGGAAAACGTTCATAATGTCTTCCGTGTGCTCACTTGAAGAAGTATGTGAGCGATCCATCTCATGCTTTAGTAGTCGATTCTATCGAAGTGGATGAAACTCTCACCTACGAAGAAGTGCCTAAGAAAATTATTGATCGCAAAGTTCAAAAGACTCGAAGAGGAGAGACAAGGCTAGTGAAGGTGTTATGGCCCCACCTAGTGTTGTTCATGGACCGTCCCCCCCATAAGGCCCGGTCGCTTCTTTAGCGAGCTTGGACAAGTATTTTTTTACCCGCAAAATCAAGAGGGAGGACCAAGCCCGATCTGCCTAGCAAAATGGGCGGGTATCGACAATATGAAAAGCCCGCGGGCCACCTTTACTATTTAAAATTTTAAATCATTAACTTTTTATTCATAAAAATGACATTTTTAATATAAAAAATGTTTCACTTTGTAGGAATATGGAATATAAAAGTTGTAATTTGTAATACATAATGCGTAAACTATAAAGGTTAAAAGATAACGGGAGTATTTATATATTGTTATTAATAAAATGTCTAAATTAAAAAAAGGTTCAAACAATAATAATAATGTAAATCAAGACTATTGTTTGATAAATTATAATTATATTAATGTTACTTATTATTTGTAAGTTAATACAAAATTGGTTTGATATATATGTGTGAATTTTTTAAGGAAAAAAATGGAAACCCTGCTAGCCCGCGGGTTACCCAGACCGCACATAAAGGGCAGGTATGGGCACACATATGGCCCATTTAAGCGGGCGGGCCTTAATCTACTTTGGCCTGTTAGGTAAGGATATTCTTCTTGGCCCGACCCATATCCGGCCCGAACCCAAAAATGGCCACCTCTAGGTCCAACCATAACGTCGAGGAAGCTACTTGGGAGACCGAGGACTCGATGAGGCAGCAATATACTCATCTTTTCGAGGTATGTTCGGTTACGCTACGTAACCTTTATTTTAAAGGGGGGGGGGTGAGAAAAGGTCGTTGCTAAATTTTACTTAAGTTTTAATTATGTTCGATCTTTTGTTGTTTAAGAGTATTATGTTCGCGTTTTGGTTTGTTGTTATGTTGCGATTTCGTTGGTTGAAGTGTTGAGGTTGGATGCGGGGATGTTGTGGTAGCGGTGTTCGTGGTTTTCTGGGGACGAAGTTATCTTTAAAGGGGGAAGATTGTAATACCTTTGGTATTACTCGGTTTAGTTGGGTTTCAAATCGGTCAAGTGTGTGGTCACTCGGTCGAGTGGCTCTGTTTGGGAAGTTCCTTATTGTGTTGCCTCGTTCGAGTACCTTGGGTATTAGGTCGAGTGGGTGTTACTCGACCGAGTTAAAAAAGTCGTAAACGCTGGTTTGCTATTCTTATTTTCGCGTGGGACCTCGTTAATATAAAAGGCTTTTGCCTCTCTTTCGTTTCCTCATAATTATTCATGATCGGGTTGTCGCGTACCCTAATCAAAGATAAATAACCCAGACTAGGCTAACAACAAATAAATGTAATTAGGGAAGTAAGGGGTCGATCTCGGGGAGACGGGAGATACTTGTGAAAAGATATGATTAGAATTTAAACTTGTATGATTGTCACAATGATTATTACTAATGCTAGAAAACTAAAACAATAATTAATGACTCAATATAGAAAAGGATCTAGGGAAGTAGGTTCACACATGTAGATGGACATATTGATGAAATTGGATTTAGGATATACAAATAATTCGTTGTGAGTTCGTAAGAATGATGTGTTCATTAGAATCATAGATCAGATGGTCTAGCAGGCTTTTAGGCGATTTACTAGGTCTTAATCTACCATATCATGCTTTGTCTATTCAATTCCCGTATCTCTACCTTGGAAAATAATTCCATTCTAGTCAATGATTATGGCCAAAAATCGTCAACTATCATTACAATCCAAACATGCATAGACACAATGTTTTAAAGGCACAATTTCTTTTATCCAATTATCATCTTTTAATCAATCTAACATGGCTATCCTACACACTAGAAAGGTGACTACTTATACATGATTAACAATGAAAGAGCAACTAAGAATATAAAACTAAGAATGGTAAACATGATAAAGGAAATGTAAAAACAAGAATAAGGATTACCGAAATGGATGATTAAAGATCGAAATGGAATAAGAACTTGAATAAGAAATGAAAACCCGGAATTTAGAATTCCAATTACAAGTAGAACAACTACAATTGAAGAAAACTTAGAACTAGACTAAACTAAAGAAAACTAAAACTAAACTAAGCTAAGAAAGAAGAAAAACTAATCTAAAGAAAGAAGAGAAGTATGAGAAGAAGAGATGTTGTGTGAAGAGATGATATGAGTTGTGGTGGCTGAAACTCTTTATATAGCATTAGGGTTTCGTGGGGAAAGGGTCAAGCATTGAACATATAGGACAAAAATAGGAAGTCGAAGCAATTTGTGCGGAGCAGCGAACATCCCCGATCGGGTACACACTTCCCCGATCGGGTAAGTGGTCCTCCAGAAGCTTTGACCAACGTTTCATCTTCCTTTGCCTATGACTTGACTTCCATCATCCCCCTTGACCTCTTGAGTCGGGTTTGTTGATAGGGTTTGATGTAAAGCGATGATTGCTTTCGCCTAATTGATAGATCTTCCGACAACTACGAAACTGTCTTTGATTCTTCTCTCTTTTGAATTAGTGAACCTTCTAGAAATGCCTTCGACATGGTCAAGCTTGCTTCTTCAAATCGTCGGGTTCTAGGCAAATGCTCGGGAATATAGAAAAAGGGCGTAGAAACGTCATTTTCCATACAAAACAGGTTAGAACATAGGAATTCGCCTAGAAGACGATATTAGCTCATAAAGTGGCTTAACAAAGCACAAATGACATACAAAACCGAGCTAAATTGGGGGTTAAAATCATACAAATATTCACTTATCAAACTCCCCCAAGCTAAACCTTTGCTTGTCCTCAAGCAAACACAACAAACAATACCGGGACAAGGGCTGCAAGCATTGGCTACTACACCATCAAGAAACAAATCTCAACATAAAGCTTTGGGAACATAATGAATCATAACCCAAAAACAACGTGGGCAAGAATGATACATAAACATGGCTTAGATTTACATAACGGCGTAGCACAAAGAATTTCACTATAGATTTTCGGCTCTTGCATGATCTTTTGACAAATGGACTCTCACGACACACTCGAACACTCAATGTATGTAAAAGGTGATTTCTTTATTTGTATATGTTTTTGAGACACTCACCTATTTACGACTTATGAAAATGTGTCCGCAGTCTAATATGGTAAACAATTAAAAACACAAGTCAAAGATCACAATGCACATAGAAAAGAAGCCGAAAAAGGAATGAAGAAGGTTTTGGGAAATGGGTGAAAGGTGGACAAACACTTATGGTCATGTGAAGGTTAGAATGAGCTAGCAACTGACCAATGATAAATGAATACTCAATCCAAACTTTCGATCAATTTCCCAGAATACGGATAACGAAGCCTAAAAGCAACAAATTGGCTTATTACACACGAAACACAAGGGTAAACGCCTTCTATTGATTTGACATTTTGAGGAGATACTCACAACTTCTTCTTTTATTTCTTTTTTTTCTTTTTCAATTTTCCAATTTTTTTCATTTTTTCTATTTCTTTCTTTTCTTTTCTTTTCTTTTGAACATCACTTCTTGAATATTTTTCATTCTCCAAATTCACTTTGTCATTAAGGAACAAAATCTTCTCAAAAGAGCACCCATACACCATAGTCTAGCTACTAGCTCAAAAGGTAGGCAGGTTTTGTATGTAGCTATTATTTTGTGAAGCATTTGTATGAAGGGGTTAATTTTGAGTGTAATTCAAAGTGAAAAAGCTTCAAATCGTAGTTAGAAACAACACAATTGAAGAAAAACTTAGAATAGACTAAACTAAAGAAAACTAAAAAACTAACTAAGCTAAGGAAAGAGAAAAACTAATCTAAAGAAAGAAGAGAAGTGTGAGAAAGAGATGTGTGTGAAGATGATGATATGAGTTGTCGGTGCTGAAGTCTTTATATAGCCATTAGGTTTCATGGTGAAGGGGTCAAGCATTTATTAACATATAGGACAAAAATCGGAAGTAAGAAGTAGAAAGCCAATTTGTGCGAGCACGCGACATCCCGATCGGGTACACACTCTGATCGGCGTAGTGCGTCCTTCTGAAGCTTGACCAAAGTTTATCTTCCTTGCCTATGACTTGGACTTCCCATCTCCCCTTGCCTCTTAAGTCGGGTTTGTTGATCGGGTTTGATTGTAAGCGGTTAAATTGCGTTCGCCTAATTGATTGATCTTCCGACAACTACGAAACTGTCTTTGCTTCTTCTCTCTTTGAATTAGTGAAAACCTTCTTGAAAATGCCTTCGACATGGTCAAGCTTGCTTCTTCAAATCGTCGGGTTGGGTTCTAGGCAAATGCTCGAGAATATAGAAAAAAGGGCGTAGAAACGTCACTTTCCCTACAAAACAGGTTAGAACATAGGAATTCGCCTAGAAGACGATATTAGCTCATAAAGTGGCTTAACAAAGCACAAATGACATACAAAACCGAGCTAAATTGGGGGTTAAAATCATACAAATATTCACTTATCAATTCATAAGTAACATAAACTCTCATCAAAACTCTAGTATCTCTCTAATTAATCCTTAATTACTCTCTAATTAATCCTTAATCTTCTCTTAGATCTGTGGTGGTATTCATTATTATAGAATAGTGAATCTTGTAAGTAATCCTCATATCTTTTCCAATCTTTGTATGTAATCTTCATCCTTAATCTTGTGATTTCATCATATTATCTTTTATGTTAGGCTTTCAGTAATTAGTATGAGATTAGCGGTTAGATTGATTATTAAAATGAGATTAATGTTATTAAATTGTTATATATTGTTTAGAATAGATTATTTTGATAATCTTAAGTTAGATTATTGTTTATAGAGTATAATTTGGGGAAAATGATTATAGATGATGGAATTGTTGTTGTATAAAATTGATAATGTTAGAATTTTGGGAAATAGTTGTAGATAGTGGTAATCAGTCTTATTTCATAAGACTTGGTAGTAATAAGTAGTAATTGTTATTACTATGATGTTGTAGATGGCGACTTGGTAGATAAGCACTTCTAGCCTTACTATTTGTGATTGCTTATTGAGATTGATTGCTAAAGATAGGTTAATCATACTCGGTTTATGTGTATGTGCGGTGTAAATATTCAGAAAACACAACAAATTGCAACTAACTAAAGGACTCAGACAAATCAAGCTATTTCTGTTTTGAAGACTGCAATGCCAAAGACTGAGATAAGATAGTACTTAGCCAAAGCACAAAGCCAATGGACTAAGGGATGAGAGCCTAACCCCAGCACTCAGCAAAGGGATATGTTATCAAGTCCCAGCACAAAGCAAAGGATAATCTCCAGCACACAGCGAAGAGGTTTTAACAGAAACAGGGTTTCAGTTTATGTGTTTACTTCAAATCTGATTTGCATTCATTAGGAATAAGCCTTATATAGTCACAAGGATTACATCTCAGACGTTAAGTACATCTAAGGCCACAAATGGCTCACAAAAGAAAACAAAGTAACAGCTACAAATGCTTACAGAGTTCTGAACAAAAGCAATAAAGTAGAAAAAGCAGTTCTAATGAGACAATCTTCCTTAAATGGCTTGTTCACGTTGTTCTGGTGAAGGAGTGGACTTCTAAGCTTGGTTATTTGAGCCAGATTGGAGTAGACTGGGTGCCAACGGTTTTGCTGAAAGCCCTCGAGCTGGTTTGTTCAGAAAAGGAAAGACTGATAGTGACATTTGAACTACGACCAAAATGGGTTGATTCCTGGACTGTTTGGGCTTGGCCCTAAGCTAACTTCTGTTGTGTGCATTTTCTGGAGGAAAGATCCTGGGCAAAAGTGTAAAGGACCCTCCCTAAGACCAAGCTTGCCCAATGGTTAGGTTTTTTTAGGTGTGGAAGGTCCCCATGAACCTTGTTCAAGAGGATTGTGACTGCCTGGGTGTAACTGGATGTTGTTTCTGCTGTATTGGGTATTTGATCTTGCTAGCTTGGCATTGTTCTGGCTGAGACTAGGGTAGTGGATGGCTAGGCATTGTTCTGGTGGAGAGTTGTTGTTCTGGTAATTCTCAGGGTAGTTGATGCTTGGACTATAAAGGACATTGTCATAGCTTGTCATAAGGTTGATTGAATTGTTGTTGTCTTGATTGCCCTGAACTCCTGTTCTTGTATGTGATTGATTGATGTGGATTTTGATATGATTCTGACATGATGATTAGAGTTTGGATGATTGATTGTGTTGTGATATATTTGGTGTATAGGAGATGATATTTATATGGAGTGATTGTGGGAATCCAACTTCATAGACTCTATGGGTCGCTCATCATGGTTCCCACCATGAAGGAGACAGTGCACGTGGTTATGACCTGGGTTTGGGGGTGACCTGCTTTGGTAGGGCCCGTTGTGTCTACGGCGTGCCCTGGACACGACGATGTGCTCTTCGATTGGTGGTACGATGTGCTTCTTGATGGTATCATGGTGAGCTACTTAATGGTACCGGATATGTGTGAGGACGATATTGTGATTCTTTTGAGTTTGTTATGTACATGTAAACTGACCGTTGTATTGTTTTAACTACCGTGAACCATACGAAATTTCTAGCGTATGGCGAGTAGGTGATGAGCAGGATTGATGATTACGAAATGCTATGATGATATGATGGGGCTTGTAAGGGGCATTTGTTGTGACAGTCGGCATAAAACCTTGTTTAGAGTTTTGGACTTATTTTTTGTTGGATTTGAGTTATATTAGACCATGAGTTGTATTTGGATTTTGTAGATTTGTTTACTTTCTATTTATTTTATGTTAAATTTCTTTTGAGAGTTGTTATGGTACTTCCTACCTGTGGACCAATTTCATAGTTTTGATAATGACATGTGTTTACATAATAATATGTTTTACTCGATATATCATATGCGTGTAATTGTGTGCTTTAGTCTTATTATAGCTAGCAACAATTATGAGAAGAAAGATCAAAGTTAGACATAACTTTGATAAAGTCTGTGAGACAAAGTTATAACAACTTCAGGAATAACTTTGGAAGTGAACATGGAAGTTATAGCTAACCAGGCATAACTTTAAGGAAAATCGCTTCAAACAAGATCTACATAAATCTACACAAGACTCGAGATGGAGGGTCTTTGTGATCAAGATGAAGAGATGATCCGTATACTGAAGATCTTTGTGAAGATTAGATAGTATAGGTCGTCATTCGGTAACTATTCCATTCGAGAGATTTTATGTTCAAAAGTTATAGCTTTAGCCTATGATTTTGAATGATAAAATAGTGATGCATGATTTTGGAAATAAAATGTTTTGAAATGTTTTCAAAAGTGAAAGAGTTTTATTTTTATATTTATCAATTATTTTAATAGAGAATATATTTATGAGATTCTATTGGTTAGTAATACAACTTATGGGTTGTCATGCTACCTAGGGTTTCTAATATATTTATCTCAATTTGTTGTTAACCTAATTAGCCCACCTAGTGTTTGAGCCATCTAGGGTTTCGTGAAACCTAGTTTGTGCCACCTAGGGATTCGTGCTCCTAGGGTTTCGTGAGCTATGGAATCCGGCCTCCATAGGTTGTTTCCTTGGTTTACCTAATCTAGGATTCTACTATATCTTTACAACAATATTTTGAGATATCAAGATAAATATATTTCTATAAGATAAACCAAATAATATTTTTAGATAAAGATATTTCTAAAAGATAAGCAAATATTATTTTATGATAAGATAAGTATCTTTATTAAATATTATACTAGGGTTTTAGATCTACTATAATTCTTCTACTATAAATACTCATTCACATACAAATTGCAAAATACACGAAATACACATACATTCACACGGCTACATATTTTATTTGTGTTGATTTTCCAAAATCGTTTTAAAGCAAACCTTTGAGCAAATATTTATTATTTTTAGAGTTTGTTTTTAAAAGAGTCGTGCATCAATTATTATCAATCGCTTGAGTGAAATACGTTATTGGATAATAGTACATCATTATAAGCTTACAATTCTTTAACGGGAATCTGTGTGAGTTATATTGTACTTTCTTATTAGCGTAAGATAGTATAGAGTATTTAGCGATACTCACCTTGAGTTATAATCATAGTGTTGATTATACGAGTGGGTTGGTAATTTTTGTAATCCGTAGAAAGGTACTAAAAATTATTAATCGAGAATAGTGGACGTAGGTTTCAACGTGTGAAACTGAACCACTTCAAAAATCGTGTGCCTCTCTCTTATCTCTTTACTTTTCGTTATTTCGTTATTCGCGCTTACTTTGATTAATTAATTAGTTGATTTTAATTCATAAGATCAAATAATTAATTACATATCATATAAATCGAAAAAGTGGGGCTAGTTTTTAATACTCAATTCACCCCCCCCCCCTCTTTCGTATTCGATCAATAGACTCATCAATTGGTATCAGAGCCTCGTGCTCTTGATTGCCTTACAGCAAGGAGTCTGATCCATTTATCTTTTTATTTTTATTTATTTTCCGCTGCATTTAATTTTATTTTAATGGATTCCAAACATCTGAAGTGTCCCGTATTCGATGGGAAGAACTACAGTCTATGGAAAAATATGATGACCCATTTCATAAAGGGTAACGATTGGGAGTGTTGGCTAATCATTAAGAATGGTCCTAATAAGATCATGCTTGGAACGGCCACAGGCACTTCCATCGAAAAGAAAGAAGATGACTATGTTGAGGCAGATTATAAGAAAGCTGAGAAAAATTCAAAGGCTATTAGTCTGTTGCAAAACGGCATGACCCATACTGAATTTGATCGTTTCTCATCTAGTTCTACTGCCAAGGAAATATGGGATGGTCTTGAGTTAGCTTATGAGGGGACAACTGTTGTCAAAAAGCAACGCATAGCTCTACTTATGCGAAAATACGAATTGTTCTCCATGGAACAAAATGAATCGCTTGACAGCATGTCTACTCGCTTCTCCAGTATCATTAATGAATTGAAAAATCTTGGAAAAACTTTTGACTCCGAGGAAATTGCCAGAAAGATCCTTAGAAGTCTATCTAAACGATGGAGACCTAAGGTGACGGTAATTGAGGAATGTAAAGACCTATCTGACCTATCTTATCAAGAGCTACTTGGAACCCTAATGGCTCATGAGATTACTCTTGATGAAGATGCGGCAAATGATAGTAATAGCAAGAAGGTGGCTCTACAGGCCGAATCTAGTGAAAGACAAGATTCGGATCTTGAAGATGAAACAGTGTTATTTGCTAGACGTTTTAAGAAAAAGTTCTTTAACAAACCACAAGGGAAAACGTTTAACAACAACACCAACAAATCTTACAAGAAGCCAATTGAGTCAAAAGGGTCTCTTTCAAGTCGTGGTTGCTTCAAATGTGGGGATAATGATCATATGATCAAAGACTGCCCCACATGGAAGAAAATCAAAGACAAAAATCAACGAGACAAAACCAAGAAGGAATTCAAGCAAGTAATGATGGCTTATTGCTGGGGAGATCTCGACACAGAGGACGACGAATCAGAAGAAGAGGAAGTCGCCAACTTGTGTCTAAGCAACGTCAGTCTTGACCTAATTTCTGACAGTGACAATGAAAGCGAATCCGAGATGTGTCTTGTTGGCAACTCAGATTCAGAACCAGATTCAGAAGATGACGAAGAGGTTAGTCATCTTGAACTTAAAAAGCAAGTTAAGAATTTATCTAAGAAGTCTTTAATTAAGTATTTTGAAGAAGCCTTAGATCATTGTCATGAGCAGAGTCTAGAATTGAAAGATCTTAAAGAACAAATTCTTGACATTGCTGAGGAAAACCAACTTCTTAAGGCCAAAGCTAAAAAGCTCAAGTCTAAAGTTATGGCAACTTCAGCTATAACTTCAGACAAGACAAATGTTGAGAAAGAAGCTCTTGAGTCTAAAGTTATAGCTAATGAAGCTATAATCTCAGAGTTGAAGCTCAACATTAAGCACCTTCAAGCCAAAGTTATAGCTAATGAAGCTATAACTTTAGAATTGAAGAAAGTCAATGAGCTTTTACAATCTCAAGCTAAGGCAAAGGAAGTTGTTATTCTTGATCATGAGAAAGTAAATTCTTTTCTTTCTCAGCAATTGAAAGATTTGAAGGCTGAATTCTCCCAAGCCAAAAGTCAACATAATGAGGAGAAACTTATCTTGAACAAACGGTTCAATGATTTTCGTGAAAATTTCAAAAAGAACAATCCCTCCAAAGACTCGAATGTAGATCATTCGTCGTGTGAAAAAGAAATTCAGTCTTTGAAGGAATTGCTCCTACATGCACGAAAAGTTCATGATAAGTGGGAAGGAAGTCAGAAGGTCTTAGACTTCCTTACCGAACAGTCTAACAATAACATGAAGAAAGGTCTAGGTCATGAATGCTATAGTCGTAGAGACCACGATAAGTGCAAATCCACTCCTTCTGACCGTGATTTCAGAAGAAGGAAGTATGTCAATCTTTCAGAATATCTGATTTGCAATTATTGTGGTCACAACGGTCATGTTAAAGATAATTGTGTCAAATATGTCAACGATAACAAAAATCAAACTGATTTTGTGAAAGAACATGACGTGTCTAGTGTTAATGAGTCTGAACCTGAATCTCAACGTGATGAGATTAGAAACAATGAGTTCAGGTGGTTTTATGACATGGCTTTCGATTACACATCTGTACCTTCAAAATCTAAACCTAATGTGAATCAGAAGCAGTCGTTTAAACCTAATGTGCGTTACAACTACAACAAACCTGTTAATAAATCTAGCAAACCCTATCCTAAGAAGAAAAGAATTGTAAAACAAATATGGGTTAGGAAGTATCAAATATATAGAGTCACTAACCATAAAGGACCCAACTTAGCGTGGGTACCTAAAAGCTGCATTTGATTCTCCTGCAGAAAATAGTGAAAGAAAACAATCTTTGGTATCTCGACAGTGGATGTTCGAGGCACATGACTGGAAACAAGAATTGATTTCTTTCACTAGAGCCCTTCAACGGTGGCAAGGTCACCTTTGGAGACAACAAGAAGGGCAACATAATCGGTGTAGGTAAGATTGGTATATCTTCTTCACATGCTATCAATAACGTATATCTGGTAGATTGCCTTAAGCATAACTTGCTAAGTATCTCTCAACTATGTGACAAAGGCAACAAAGTCGTTTTTCATTCAAATGTTTGTCGTATCATAGTTGAAGGTACTAGTAACGTTATCTTAGAAGGCTTACGTAAACGGAACGTGTATATGATTGATTTAAACAAAGTCACTACAAGTTCCTTTACGTGCATGAAAGTCACTGTGGATGATTCATGCTTGTGGCACAAGAGGTTTGCACACATCAGTCCAACGATTTTAAAGAAACTTAAGTCTTGGGATTTAGTTGAGGGTCTTCCCTCAATCAAATTCGAACAAGAAAAGATGTGTGACTCATGTGCCCGTTGTAAACAAGTTAGATCTTCATTCAAACCGAAAAGAGTAGTAAGTACAGAGCGTCCACTTGAGTTGGTACACATGGATCTATGTGGACCTATGAAAGTTAGAAGCCGCGGTGGATCAAGGTACGTATTCGTCCTAGTCGACGACTACTCCAGGTATGTATGGCCTATCTTTCTATTTAATAAAGATGAAACTTTCGATGAGTTTGTAGTACTAATGAAGCTCGCCCAAAACAAGTATGATAAAAAGTTAGTTTCCATTCGTACGGATCATGGCACCGAATTTGATTAATCAAGCGTTTATAGAATATTGTAGGGCGAATGGTGTAGGACATAACTTTTCGCACCACGAACCCCACAACAAAATGGTGTCGTGGAACGTATGAATAGAACATTAGAGGACATGGCCCGCACTATGCTTTTGTGTAGTGGCCTTCCTAAGAGCTTTTGGGCAGAAGCCATAAGTACTGCATGCTATGTGCACAATAGAGATATGATTAGACCTATTCTCAAAAAGACTCCCTATGAACTTTTAAGAGGGAGAAAACCCAATATAGCTCACCTTCGTTGCTTCGGGAGTAAATGTTTTGTCCATAAGAATGGAAAAAGTAATTTGAGCAAATTTGATCCACGAAGTGACGAAGCTGTGTTTGTTGGTTATTCTAATCATAGTAAAGCTTTCAAAGTTTTTAACAAAAGAACGTTGTGCATAGAAGAAAGTGTTCATGTTGTATTTGATGAAGATAATGTGCCTGAGCAAGTTGAACAGAATGAAGAAGAAGACATGAATGATCCAGACTTTCGCCTTTCAAGGGAAGACGAGCCAGATAATAATGAAGAAGTTATTGAAGGAATCAATGATGAACTTGACAAATCCGCAAATGACCTTGAACAGAGAACTGAGACAATTGTTGACGATACGAATGTCTCTTCTCAAAACAAGGAAAAGGAAACTGAAGTTATAGCTGATGATGCTATAACTTTGAACCAGAACCAAGATGGTGTAACTGAAGTTGTACCAACTTCAGCTATAACCCCAGAGTCCAACTCAGGGGGAACCAATATTGATTCTGAATCATTTGAGGAAAATGAGAGTTCATCAGATGATGATGAGCCTAGGAACTCTAAGAAATGGAAATATATGAGTTCTCATCCTATGGATAGTATCCTAGGAAGTTTGAATAAGGGAGTTCAAACGAGGCGAACATTAAATAACTTTTGTTCATTCTATTCTTTTATGTCTACCATAGAGCCCACCAATATCAAGGAAGCTCTTGCAAAATCCGACTGGATTGTGGCCATGCAAGAGGAACTTCAACAGTTCGAACGTAATAAAGTATGGCACCTTGTGCCACGATCTCCTAATCGAACTGTGATTGGTACTCGATGGGTATTCAGAAATAAATTGGATGATTCAGGAGTTATAGTTCGTAATAAGGCTCGATTGGTCGTTCAAGGTTATAATCAACAAGAGGGGATTGATTATGACGAGACATTCGCTCCAGTGGCAAGACTTGAAGCTATTCGCTTGCTCATCGCCTTCGCAGCTCACAAAGGAATGAAATTATTCCAAATGGACGTTAAGACTGCATTTCTTAACGGTTATTTGGAAGAAGAGGTTTTTCTTGAACAACCTCCTGGATTTTTGAATAGCAAGTTTCAAAACCATGTTTTTAAACTCGATAAAGCTTTATATGGTTTGAAACAAGCGCCTAGGGCTTGGTACGACAGATTATCTAAATTTTTATTACAAAACAATTTTAAAAGAGGATCTGTCGACAAAACCCTATTTCTAAAATCCGAGGGTTCTGATTTACTTGTTGCTCAAATTTATGTAGACGATATTATTTTTGGTTCTACTAACAATAAATTGTGCAAGTAGTTTTCAGATCTTATG